>JAQIWG010001202.1:0-25861 GCA_034695025.1 Chamaedrilus cognettii
AACAATTAAGTTCAAGAAATATTTTAGTTTTAATTATTATACTGGTTGATTTCATTTTTCGATATTTTTACAAGAACTTTCATAGCTTTTGAACGCATTAATGTTTTTGTTTGAAAGTTGAGGACCTTGTGTCATATTATCTCAGCTACAATCCCTGAAAATTTCAAGTAAATATACAGGGTGTATATACTTTTGTCTGAGTTATCGCGAATCTGCTAGGGGGTTGTTTTTTTTTCCGCACCCTGTATATAAAAAACTTAATCTTTTGGCTGAAAAATTTGTTATGCATGCAGGCTCTTGGACACATAATATTAGAAATTCTTTTTTCTACAAGATGGATAACTGTAGAATGACAATACTATTCATGCACGCATGTGGCATCATCGATGATTGTGTAATATTGTACATGCTGCAACGGTTTATTTAATTTATATTTTTTGAGTTGTGTATTGTCATGTTGCTTCTGCCATCAGGTGAATAAAGTTCTATATATATATGATACAAATATGATGTGATGTAAGATATACGTTTGCGATTGACGGTCGCAAGTATAAGGCAAGAATTTAGTAATTTATAGAATATTTCTGCAAAGCTACACGCAATGGTCGACTGTTCTACGCGTCGCGCGTAATCGGATACAATATATCCGAATCAATTATTTTATTGTTTAATTTATTATAAAATAGTTTGATAGTAGTAATATATTGTTTGGCCAGGCTGTGAAGAAGCAACGACTGGAAGTGTTACAAAAGAAAAAGAAGGAACTGGATGAATTGCTCGTTCAGGTTGCAACTGTCAAGTTGAATAGACCTAGATTGTGTATTATGGCCTACAAACACGTGCTTCTCTTGTGCTGACTAGTGATATTATAATGTTCTAAACGTGGCGCATGGCGTGACGCGTGAAACATGCGTTTCACGCGTCACGCCCGTCTGCAGTTGAATGTACGTGTTGCAAGTGGTGCGTAGCAGTTATAGAGATCATCTGTACGGTGGTAAATTTGAAATAAAAATGATTACGGGCCCTTGCAATGCGCGGTCGTGAAGCAGCGTAAAAATTTGCTTTCTGGGCAGGATGTACGGGTACAATTTGAAAGTTCATTAATGGCATTGGAAAATCTTTGAAAATCTGATGTAGGGTTAGATTTGCCCCTCATATAACTCTGATTATCAGTACGCCTGCTCCGTATAAAGATAGGCGCAACTGCTCAGCCTTTTTAAAGACTGTGTAAGCCTACGCCATCATAGTCGATTTTAACGCGTAATGGCCAGTTCAGCATATGTTTTTGGAATTAGGCGTACAATTTGACGCTAATCATGAGTATTTTGCACACTGCCCCTGCTATTCCACTGTACCACTTTGACCCAGAGACGCATAAAAACTTAAATTTACTCCGCGACGCCCGCAATAGCAGGTCGTGAAAAGCATAGTCAGAACTAGCGTCGGATCAGTTTGTATACGATAGCCACTTAACCCTCGTTATAGACAGCATAAGTTAAAATTACTGCACGCCTTTGATTGCATGCAGTGTGTGGCGCTGCGCGGTCTGGTGGCACGTAACTCGGTGTGGACGCGCGACGGGCGACAGAGTCCCGCAGCGAGCACGCGCATCGGTCTGCCCTTCATAGTTGTCAGCACGCGACGCAACACCGTCATCGACTGCAACCTCAGCACTGACCGGTGAGTTATCTCACGGACCGGTGTGTAATCGCTGTCAGTATGGTGAACGATCGTCTTCTTGGCAAAACCCCTGCAGGATGCAGGGGTTTTGCCAAGAAGACGATCGTATATCTTTTCAGAGACTCTTTACTTTTGTAATCGGATCTGTTGTATCTATGACAGTGCTTCGTCATATATTGAAGAATCCCCTGTAGTTTGGGGAAAAGTTACAACAAATTGATTTGCAGCCTAGAGCTCCCTGCGCTTGTTGTAAGAGGCGACTATAGAAGGGAGACTATGTATTCAGTGTCTCTCTCCGTGGTGTAGTATTACTCTGTATGTGCGATGCAGCACGGAGTACTCGTTCACATTCTCTGGTCCGTTTGCAATGCACGACGACACGGAGGTGCTGCGCCGCCTCGGCCTCACGCTCGGTCTGACAGACCGGGGCGGCGCCACTGAGGCAAGCGTCGCGCTCGCCGTCAAGGTCGTCGGCGCTCATCTCGAGCCGGCCCTCAAGGGTGAGGGCAGTAGGGCCGGCCCTCAGGATTGAGTTCACTCAGCTAGAGCCGGTGTCACGCGCGATTTTCGCCCTCGTAAAAAACTCGTCCCCTCATGTGGTAATCAAACTGCCATAACATAAAAACTAGCGCACTGATTTGCATGCAATTCGGTGACAATACGAATCTTGGCTCGCTGCTTAGAGCACGTTATTTGGAGATTCAGAGAACAGTGTACAACGAAGTTGAAACGTTTGAAATCTGTAAGGGAATCAAGTCTCCCCTTTGCTTTAAAAGTCTCCCCCCACACATAGTCGCACTAAAAACTGTCCCTTTGCGAAACCAATAATCTGATTGATGCCAAATATGGATAGGTGCTAGTGAAGGGTGATATTTAAATATGCCATCTGGTGCGCAGAATTTTGCATCAATTTAGTAAAATTTGTCGTTTTCTGTTTAATAGATTTGGCTGCGTCCGGCTTACAGAAAAACGTCGACTTCCCACGGAGCGAAGTGTAAGTTATTCATTTACTTTCATGTATGACTTTCAGTATGTTTTGCCTATGGCAATTATCATTGTATTAGAGTTTGACTTATTTGCAAGCAGGCAGCTTGGGTGTGTGCCTTTTCTTTGTATATATTTGTTGTTTTTCTTCGTTATTTTGTTATTTTGATCTCCAAAATGGTGAATAAACGCTCCATATTATTCATTTCGACGTCGTTCTCCAGTTTGGTCGAGAAAGTCTCCGTGGAGGAAGAGAACGATAGAGGCGCATCGTGTGGGAGGACCGGCGGGGCGCGAGGGCGCAGCGTGACGTGGGTGGGAGGGGCAGCGTGGGGTGGGGGGGCTGCAGACTCCCCTTTCGACGACTTCCTCCCCAGTTCCGTATCCGTGGAGCTCAACCTCGATGCGCAGTTGTCGTATTGCGTCGACTGAATACGACGAGTGAAATACTCAGGGATCTCAGTCGCATACAGTTCTTCAGTTTTTTCCGACCTCCAACCACGTCTAATTTTACTAAATTAAAATCCATTCTTCGGGCGTCGTGACGTCATGCATTCAACTTGCACATCGCGGTGCGGGATTTCTGATAGCAAGTGATAAGATTTAGTGTAAGAACTTCTTTTGACTGAGATTGGTAAGATTTGCCTAAGATCTTTTGGTTAATCAGGTCCCAGGTTTTGTTTACATTTGTATCACGAACTGTGGCTTAGCGTCGGAGGGTTTGCAGCAAGTGGTTGCTAGTTAAGCTGGTGCAGTATTTTAGGGTGAAACCGACCAGCACCTTCAATTTTGAGCTTGTTGGATGCAGTTGCCTACTTCTGGCAGGTTTCAAGCGTATAAGAGTACATCCATATGATCTCTGTGATTCACTTGTGGATATCATATTGCATTTGTTATTATAAAGAAACACTTTCAGCACCTTAAGCCGTGTTAGTTCTGTCACAGATCATTTGCAAGTTCAATCAATCAAACAAAAAAACTTTGTTAACAAAGAAGTTACCGTCCAGTACTTTGATAGGTTAGAAATTAATGCATAATTCATGCCCATTGGCGGGATAATAGACATAAATTGCTGCAAGATTAGGCACAAATTTTGAGTAATCAGTGGCCTGCTGCAAAAAATCTCAAAGAGTTCTACCACCTATGCAAAACGACACATGGCTTGGTGTTTGACTCTAGCATTCCAATTGACAGTAGTGTGGATTTGTTAAGTTTCTTTCAGTTTTGCCTTATGTCCTGAACTGTTGCCACTTCTGCTGCAGTTTTCTTGTGCTAACTGTTTGATTGCTGCACCGTCCACGGCCTTCACCGATCGCATGCGATTTTGAGAAGGATAGGTTCACAATCTATGCAGTAGCAGACTAGCAGTAACTTGGATTCTTGCCGAGACGTGACAGTCTTGTTTAGACAATTTGTGTCCGTGCAACGTGTCGGACTGACTCGGGTATAGCGGAGAATGTGTTGAATGTCCTTTGGAAATTTTATGTAATGTGTTTTTGTTTTATTGATAATTGTATTTATGTTGCCATTTCTTTTTTAATGTATCTATTCCTGTCGAAAATGCATTTGGTGATCGCGTTACGTTTTTTTGTTGCTTAAGACAATGTTTTTGAAGATTAGTTCATTTGGACTCCTAAGACTCGATTGCGTGACTCGTTGGGTATGGCTGATAACTGTTGAGGATTATTACTATTCATGCATTTAAGTGAAAATTTGTTAAAGAAGTGTTGCTAGCATGAAGTGAACAATCTGATATTTGACACGCTTTCTGACGTTCGTTTAGCCAAATCAGCAGAGTTCAGGTTAGCCCTTACAAAATAGGAATAGCGTTACGTCTGCTGCTTATTAAACAGGAGTAGTGTACTACTATGCCTTTCAAAAAGGAGTAGGCCTAGAGTAGGCCTACTCCACCATCGTCATTTTTACGAGTAATGCTACTGCTACCCATTTCTAAATCCGAGTGGAGTTTAAAAAAAAAGTTTTTTGAGTATACTACTCCTACTCAACTTATCCCTGCATTTAGGTGAAAATTTGTTAAGGAAGTGTTTTGCTAGCGTGAAGTGAACAATCTGATATTTGACACGCTTTCTGACGTTATTTTAGCCGAACCAGTGCAGTGATAGCATTACAGCGATAATGGACCGTGGTGCTTTATTTAAGGTTTTTGTTAAGTGTGAGACATGCACTGTTTTCAAACAAAATTTGATTGCTTAGTTAATGAATAATAAAAATGATATTAAAAGAATAGAATAATAAAATTAAATGATATACCTAAAAAGTTGTGTTTGAATGCTGAATGTTTTTGATATAGGCCTAGGGCTCGCATTATCGGCCAAACGAGGCGAAAGTTTGAAATATTTTCGTCTGGGGGTTGTAAAAAAATGAACCTGTGGGATCAGGGAGTCATTCTCCTCAGAAGAAAGCGACAAAGTCGACGAGAATCTGAACGGGGGAGAAGGGGGAATGCTGACGGAGACTTTTTCCTCCCGGATTGAACTCACGACCGGGGGTGGGGGGTGCGAGGCAGAGGTAGGGAAGGATCTTTCTTAAACATTGGGTGTTGGGAAACTGAGATCGGGAGTTGAAAATGCACCAACCTCAAAACTCGACTCCCGGGAGAGTGTCTTTTCTTTGGCGGTAGGAAGGAGTGAAAAACTTAAATTTCGGTTCGATCTCTAGCCTGCAGTCCCTTACCACCGCGTCGATGCGAGTCCTCCTGAATAATAACAAGCAACCTATCGTGAATCAGACAGTGCTATACACGACATGCAGTCAGTTCTTCAAAAAATAGATATCCTCACGCTAACCCTATGCAGCTGCAGTAACTACACTAGCCCTATATCATGCAGAGCTACCATTAAGCCACCGCAATTAACGATACTACCGTTATCATACCCATTTTACCGTTATCATTGAGCTACCGCCATAATTCACGAATTTTTGCGCTTATCCAGGTCTGCGATTAACCGTTTTACATGCAAGACTTAGGGCTGGTTTTTCCAACACGGATTAAGCAGGTGGTTCAGGATTTAGCATATGCAAAAGGGTGGGCTAAATCCTGAACCACCATTAAATCCGTGTTGGAGAAACCAGCTGTTAGTGTCTGTGGACAGTTGTACAAGATTAACTCGTGTGAGCACAGAGTACCAGTAACGCTCGCCGAGGTGCAGAGGCTGGGCTCTATTTCCGTCCAGTGCAGCGAGCTGCATTCTATACCCCACCCGGCGAGCAGCATGCTACAAGAAGACTAGTACTGTCTAGCTCTTGTATGAGCCTACATCAGCTAGGGCTAGCATAGACTCCTGGCCACACCCATGCTGAGGAGGGTGACGCTTTGAATTGTAACAATTCCGACGTCATTCCACTGATCAGCCCATTGGCTGCTTTCGAAAAATTGCGGTGCTAAAACCCATCGGGGAGATAACTTCCTAGCAGGATGAATTCCTCTAAGCAATTTCTGAGCTTCATAGGTCACAGAAACAAAAATTAATTTCTGATCTGAATATACACTATAGGTTACACAAACCATCTGAACTTTTTGAAAGTGCTATTTTGGATGAAGGTGCACTGACGCACTGAAGAAACGGCAAAATATCGAGAGTTCAATGACGTGTGGCCTACATGCCTACTATCACAGCCCCCGTCTGGCCACCTCACTCGCATTTTTCAAGCTGGGAGACAATGAACATACAGCCAACGGCCCCTCAGGTCCTCTCCATACCGCTGCCTCTGGTCTGCAGCATGTTCATTTCCTAGCACTCTGCCGATCAGCATGCTGGACGTTTGTTAGACTCGAGTGAATCGTGTATCTAAGCCGCTTGCTGCCACGCGCGCCTATCGTGTGCCCAATACCCCTCCCCCCCCCCCTTCCCCCTCTCTTGTCTCGTCTCCCCCCTTCCTCCCCCTCCCCTCTCCCCTCAGCTGAGCACTGGCCCCCCTGGCGCGCGCTAATCGCAAAACCCGCGCGGCTCGCTCTGTCTGCAATCGTTCGCCGATCAGCTTCTAAAAAAAACATCATGACGGGGGGGGGGGGGGGGGAGATCTAGGGGTTGTCCAGAGTGCTAGAGGTCCTCAAGCACCACAAGCGGTTAACATCAGGCACGCGTGGAAATCAAGTATTGCCGCAAAATCACACGGGGAAGGGGCACACTATTTCCTTGCAAATGAAACTCACGACCGAGGAATGGGTGCCCGGGGCAGTCACGAGCATTATTCAAAATTTAATGCTCATCATATTCATCGCATTTTCTACTTTTCGTCACCGTTAATTACGAGGTTGCGTGTTCGCACTCCCGCCAGGAAGACAATCCTGGAAAAGTTTGCGTGTTCATTCGGAGGGGTGGGGCATATGCACCCCCATCGGGGAGTACCGAAAACTTCTCGGCGTTCGTTGTGGGGGTGCGGTACACATGTAGGCGTAGGCCATTATGCGAAAGCGAAGGCGATAGCGCGTGTTACGTGTGCGCGCTAACTGCGAGTCTGCAGTGCGCTTCTGTATTGTAGCTAAGTCGATCGGTGGCGCAAGGTTTCACGCTGATGGAAGCTAGCAATGATAACCGTGCCAATAGTGTCTAACGAGTAGGAACGCAACACTGCACTAACTTATGCACGAGCTTGTGGTGTGTGGGGGCACCCGACTAAAAACTGGACACAAATAAATAAAATGCGTTTCGACCGATTTCATACCGTTTGCAACAGAAAAAATAAGCCGGACGCGGCTTTCAAAATCGTTTCCTTGACGCCGTTTCCGTTTCTCACTGTATGGGCCAAACATATGCAACGGCGTGAGGGGCTATAGTTCATCAAGCCTGAATTTCTAGAATCATGCATGCTACAATCCTTCTGAACCAGTTTAACAGCCACAGCTTTATCTCATGATCGTCATTATCAGCAGCACAGTAGAAGCCTATAGAGCATGCAACAAATCGCTGCAGCAGTAAGCTGCCGCAGCGATGCGGGAACTTCTCAGCGCGTTGAAGCAGCAGCAGATAATGCCAGGCCACTCTCGAACAAGTTGGAAGCAGCGGCACAGGCAGCAGCAACAACCGCAGCAGCAGCAGCAGCAGCAGCAGCAATGCCAGCGCGCGATCAACAGCAGCAACTGCGCCCGGAAACTTTCCACGCCGCCCAGCGTGCTGCAGAGAGCCGACAGACACTCCGAGCTTCCATCTCCGCGCACGTTCCCCGCCGCTCTCCGCTGCTATAGTTTCGCCCGCTGCGCGCTTGCTCCAGGCTCTTCCACTTCGTATACCAGAGCCGCGCCGCCTCTCTTGCTGTCCGCTCGCTGGAGCTGTTGGATTCGTTTCATTCCTTCGTCTTTTAGCGTCGATCGTTTCCGAAGAAAAAATCCAAGATGTCGAGCGAATCGTCTTCGGTTATTAAACGGACAGTAAGAAGGTACGGCATTATTGTTTCTTTTAGTCACTAATTTCTATGAGATCATAATAGCAGTGGTTAAAGTGGCGGTACCAAAGTGGCAAGTAAGACGTGGGGTGTCCCGTACATTCCAGCAATGATGGAACATATGAAATTTTTCAGAAATATGTCAATGGCAAAGGAAATTCATATGAATGTATATTTTTTAATCTTGATCATTAGGCCAATGCTATATAATGACATTGTGATTGGTAGTACACTAGTCCAGTATTGTCTTGCTAAAAATTGCAAAGACAAAATTTGAAGAGTTGCAATAGGCTACAGCCGTAACTAGGGTTGCCAGATTTCGATCGTTAAAAAAAGGGACACAAAATATTCAGCACGCATTGTTCATTTATATCACTACTTTGCATAAACAATATCAATTGTTTTTCACTACATAACCTCATTTAGTGTAATTAAATTTTGTCCAGCGATTTATGCGCGATTGTAACAAGATCTATAGCCAAAAATGAATGATTTGTGCCTCTATTGATTATACTATTAGATAATATTTAGAACTTTACAGATCAAATCTTTAAAAAAAATGCTGTTTTGTTGTAATCGGATGATGAAAATTTAGGCTTGGCCCAAATAAGGGACAATTGGCGTCCCTTATATCCTTCATATGGAACAAGGCGACAAGGCCGCGAATAAGGGACATCCCTTAAAATAAGGGACGTCCCTTAAAATAAGGGACGTCCCTTAAAATAAGGGACGTCCCTTAAAATAAGGGACGTCTGGCAACCCTAGCCGTAACTCCGTAAGAGCCAGCAATGAATTCACCAGAAAACATCAGATCTGCAAGAAAAGTTTACAATCACTGTAACGTAATGTTGAACAATAAACTTGAAATTTAAGCAATAACAAACTTTTGCAGGATTGTTTTTTGTTTTTATTGTTTTGTAATTTAGTTTTGTGTGTGTAGCACACACGGGCTATCATTAATTATTATACAGTCCGGTTCTGTACAAGAGAGCTGGCACGGAACCGCTTCCCCTTTTCTTTAGTCCCCTTTTGTGTCAAGCCCGGGGAGCTCTGGGCCGCAGGCCAATTCTTTTTGTTATTCAACTTTTGCAGGAGTTGCCGGATAAATTGTGGCAGTGCATTTTGAGTCGATTGACATTTTTCTACGGACTACCAAGTAGCCTATTCAAAAAATATGGAATCCAATGTTAACTCATTTAGCTTACGCCATACCAAATGTGCCAGCGTCAAAAAGTAGGTTTCAAATTGTTGCTAGATCATCGTTACAGTGCCGCCTGCTTGTTTAACCTCTTGTGTTGCGCACAGCACCCGCATGGTGGGAGGCGGGGGAGCGGACTTGGACGATGTGCACGTCACGCGCAACTACCAGGTCTACAGAGGGATGTCGCCCAACACCTCCAACAGACTCGAGGTGAGGTCTACCCACTGGTCTATGTCACCCAACACCTCCACCAGGTTTGAAGTAAGGTCTACCCACTGGTCTATGTCACCAAACACTTCCAACAAGCTCGAGGTGAGGTCTACCTATGCGTTGATGTATACCGGATAGTTTGAGTTCATAGGTCTTACATGGATACCAATTAAGTGCCTTATAAGTCTCTTACTAATTAACGTATTGAGGTTTCACAAATCTTTAAAGCACGGTCTGTACTATATGGGCAGGTCCAGAGGCCTAATCCAGAAGTGCAAGGTAGAGAAAAAAGAGAGTGCACTGCTGTCTAATGTCAAAACTATTGGAGCATTTGTCAGAGAGCACAGCATTGACACTAGTTCAACAGGTTAATAAGGGATTGCGAAATCAGCCTTCTTTAATATGCTGTGCATTATTACAAAAGAATCAGCAGAATATTCTTCTGAGGAGCAATTTTTTATATATCAAATGACCTTCATTAAATAATTATTGTGAGAATGGCCCAGGCTCTCCTACTTTATTCCGGTGCCAGCACTTGTGGATTCTATCTGCAATGCAGAGCCCCATCTGAAAATTTACCCGCTGCAAAAGTTCTACTTTTCACAATAAAATTTACATTAGCCTACCTCTGGTAAGATAGCTGCAATGGGCTAGTCTGGTTTCTGCCGCTGTAGAGTCACACAACTTACACAGATGCCAGTCTCTCCTGTGCCGGTAACTCAGTCTCTCTATTAATAGAACCACCGCTGTAGAAGCCAAAACTTGGCCTGTAAACAGGTTGGAACTACTGGAATCAGTGTGTAGGGCATCTCCATGCCCGGGCCAGAACATACAATGTTATATTCTGCACTAGAAGATACATGGCCGCAGCTGCTCGGGGCATATATTATATCTTACAGCTGTGATTCACAGGGTCGGTTCCTGTACTATAAGTTGGCCCGTTGGCAGTCAAGGTCCCAGTGTCGTCATGTCAGAAATCATCAAGTCATTTTTTGCATAAGGTTTTAATATATTAATCAGAGTTGAAGGACCTAGTGACTGTCGTACTAAGTGGGGGAATATGGTCATTGCTTGCTTTAAATGTTTGCCAATTAATGGTCTGTATCATTCTAAAAATTGGTCGCAAGATAAGCAATAAAATGTTTTTTCTGTGCTTGTCTCAGATGTCTAGAGTAGGCTTGGACAGCCCTTAGAAATCTTTCAGCAAGTTTTTCCTTACTGGTTTTGTGTTCTTGGAACTTATATAGTAGGCCAATAGGAATTTTCAGTTAAGATTTTTATTATTGGCAACATTGAGATACAACATGCTTGAATGTTAGTGCGCTGATGGGGTAAGATGACGTCATGACCTTGCATCTGGATCCAAAGACTTGAGTGAAAACCTGTACGCGTAAGGCCCAGTTGCTCAATGAAGAAGTACTGTATTTGGTTTTTAAATTATCAAAGAACAGCTACGAGGTCACAACCCAATCAGATCATGCAAATTCCGTCGCAGATCATTCGAATAACTCGCTATGTTATTGGCGAGCTATTTGAATAGGCTAAGGGTATAATCTGGGGCAAACCTAAAAACGTGATTTTGTGCCGGCATGGAAAAAAAACCAGCGGCAAAATGACATCACAGTCCCGTTGACACAGCAATCATCATTGCGTGTGACGTTAGCTAGTCGTTGTAGTTTTTTTCATGCATGCATGAAAGCATACTTTGCATGCAACGTTGGGTTAGTCGGTAAGATCATTCAAATAAATCTCAATTGACCAACTGTGCCTAAGTTTTTTGTGGTAAGTCGTGTAACTAGCTCATGTCTAAGATAGTCTCTGTCGGGGCTGCTACTCGATAAACAAGATATTCAGATTGATATCTCACGCGTCACATATTTATGCATTTTCATATCATTTCTTTTGCATTTCATTTGCATTTCATTCTCAACAAATTACTCGAACAATACTGGATTGCTTAACGCCCGTTTCCCTTGTTGCAGCTGAGAATCAAAGAGCTGGAAGATGCTCTTGAGCAGGAGCGACAACATCGCGTTCGGGTAGGGTTTCATATTTTGGCATACCATCGAACGAAAGCTTATCTGAAATAGTGTACCGGTAGCTAAAAACGCAATAAATGGCTCATTTGATTCTATCTCAGAACAATCGGTTTCCATTATATGGTATGATTGTAGTTTGCAGTGAAGACAAATTTATCCTGGTTAGTGATTGTAGTAATTGATTTAGGGCTGGTTTCTCCAACGCGGATTTAATAGTAGTTAAGGATTTAGCCCACCTCCTTTGCATAGGTTAAATCCTGAACCACCATTTAATCCGTGTTGGAGAAACCGGCCCTTAATGTTGGCCTGGTGATCTTTGTGTCGTTTAACTTTGATGGTGTTGGTGTGTTTTTCGGTGTGTATTATCATGTATTATCACGATAGCTTCATGCAATAACAAGCTTGGTTTATATGACTGGTAATATTTATCACCAACCAAGGGTCGAGCAAAGGCTGACCAGATCTAGTACTTTGGGTACCAATCTGGCTCCTTAATTGAAAGCTTTGTAAACACTTGAACGCATTGATAGATTTTATCTGGTCAGACTGCCTGTGGCTGCAGGTGGAGCAGGAGTTGACAAGACTTGAATGTATAGATAGATTTAATCTGGTCACACTGCCTGTGGTTGCAGGTGGAGCAGGTTTGTCAAGAGTTGAATGTATAGATAGATTTGATCTGGTCACACTGCCTGTGGTTGCAGGTGGAGCAGGAGTTGTCAAGACTTGAATGTATAGATAGATTTGATCTGGTCACACTGCCTGTGGTTGCAGGTGGAGCAGGAGTTGTCAAGACTTGATTGCACTGATAGATATCATCTGGTCACACTGCTTGCGGTTGCAGATAGATATCATATCTGGTCACACTTCATTGTGGCTCCAGGTGGAGCAGGAGTTGTCCGAGTACACGTATGAGTTCGACAGCATGAACGAGCGTCTTGAGGAGGCCGACGGGCTGACCAGCGCCGCGGTCCGTATGACGTCACATAACATAATAGGCAGAGAATCATGCATATACTTCCGCTGCGAGATTTTTGGCATTATATGCTCAGAAAAATTTTGTTGATTGCATCCCAAAATTTTTCTGCAATTGCTGCCTTGGATCACGGTAAAAAAAGTAAAATGGTGAATCGCCGAGCAAACCAAATTTTTGCATAAATGGTTGCAGAGAAACTGGAACACTTTTTCGATTGCTCAATTTAACTGTAAGTTGAATGGTGATGTCATCAGATATTTTGAAAAATCTGAAAAACACAGTTATGGTGCTTGCGAAATGGCTTCCAAAAGTTTTCTAGAACATGACTTTTAGTGACGTTCTGGTTCAGTACAGACTAGCTAAGGTGATTGCTTGACAAGGCAGACTAGAGCTGCTCTACTGGGCATACAGATGCCATGTGGATGTGTGCACTGTATATAATTGTGGATTGTGTCTGGCCGATGATCTCAGGACAAGGAAGGCGATACAGGGGGGCAAAAGGCAACATTTCCCCCCCATTCCTAGCTCATTCCCCCATTTTTATAATGCTTGCTTGACACTGTTACTCATTTTCTCACTTCAGATCTTGCCCCCTCAATTTTATAATGCTTGCCCACTCACTCTTCCGCTTACCCCCGCCAAACAAAAAAATTCTGTCTCCGGCTGTGATTCAGGGGGAGGCCAGGCGGCGCCATGAGGCAGAGAATGCGAAGCTGAGGAAGGATCTCGAGCTGCTGACCGTTCAGCACGAGTCCTCCGAGGCGAGTCTGCGCAAGCGTCACCAGGCCGAGCTGAACGAGCTCGCAGAGCAGGTCGACCACCTCAACAAGTTCAAGACAAAGTGAGTTCAGGACGAATAACTCATAACTGGTAAGCAATATTCACATAGGATCACATAAGAACCTGATTGTGTAAGTTCAAGGTCAAGTAAAGAGCCAACTAGAAGGCACAGAGTCAACAAGTAGGCCTATAAATTTAAATTCCAGGGCCAAGTGTTTACAAATACAAATCGTGAAAGCGTTGCCTATCAATCCTTTTGATTTTACGAGCTTTAAGCACGAGGTGTCAGAGAAGTTACCACAGGGACTATTGGATAAAATGTCATGGGGCAAAGGAAGTACTACAGGTTAAACAATTGCACGGCCAAGTAAATTCAAGACTAACAAATGCAGGAATCTTAATTTTGTGACGTATTCCATGTTGCGAACAAGTTCAAGTGGAAGCAATTAAGGGAGACAAAATGTATCTCTATTTCATTCCAGGTAGAAAAAGTATGAAAAAATGCATTCAAACCCTAACCCTTGCCTTTAAAGATTAACTCTAAGAACATAGGTTGCAAGACTCGGAAACATAAGTAAGAAAATTATAAATTGTGTGCCTTTAATCAATGTGATGTTGTAGCCTTTGTCTCAGCGTTTTTTGGGAACACTGCCTCCAATATCTGGCAGATGAAGTGACATACAAGAATGGAGTATCATTTGATTTATTGCCCGACAGAACTGAGAAGGAGAGGCAACACTTTCAGATCGAGATCGACAGCCTTTCTTCCGCCTTCGATGGAGCCAACAAGGCCAAGGTATAAGTCATTTGTGCAGCATCCAGTCTGATTCAGATAACTGAAAAGCCATCGATAGCAAATTGAATTCAATTTGAAGAACGAAAAGAAGAATTTTCATTTTAAAATGATTCTGCTAAAGCTAAAGCTAAAGTGCTTCAGTCCATATAAACGTTTTACTTGACGAACCCGCATGGATGTATTCTAGGCTGTGAATTAGTGTAGGCCGTGTGCGGGCGGGCACGGCGGGCCAAAACAAATCGTTTCCTGACACTCGCAGACTTCACAGTAAAATGGAAATATTCTTCAATATGCTTCAAATGTCAATAGTTGAGGTTTCACGTGATATTGCTGTCGATACACTAATATGCCCCCCTGATGCATCCAGACATGGCTTGAGACACCCCATGCAAGCCAGGGAACAAAGAATTGGCTTTCAGCCCAGAGCTCCTTGAGCGAGTCGTACAAAGTGTCTAAAGGGGGGGTAACGATCTGTGCTTGGCTATCCACAGTGTACAGAACTGTAATAGTCTTCATTACTACACATGATCCTTAAACTCAAAACCACCAAATCACATGCCTTGAGACGCGCACGCCACAGTCTGTATAAAGTGCAAGTTAGCGTGTTCTTCTTTTTTGTGCTCTTGTTGCCGACCATGCACAAAATGTATCTCTGCCGCCTCTGCCCCAGATCCACGCTGAGTCGCGCCTTGACAACCTAGAGGACCAGCTGCGCCGCGCGAAGGTCGCGGTGGACGAGCTGACGCGCCAGAACGGCGACCTCAACAACTGGAAGGCACGCCTTACGCAGGAGAACCTTGACCTGCAGCGTCAAGTCCAGGAGCTTGATGGGAGCAACGGCGGGCTGGCGAAGGCGAAGTCCGTCCTCGTGGTCCAGCTGGACGAGGCCAAGGCTAGGCTCGATGAGGAAACGAGGGTGAGTGGATCCACTGAGGGCCAGGGGCCTCATTCACGTACATTTCTTAAGATTTTCTTAAATTTAATCCTAATTCAAAACCAATAAAGTCCATGCACCGACAGCTGTGACATCATCATTTGGTTTGCGAGTCACAGTTCAGAGTTTCCAATTTAAAAGATTAGATTTTCCTAAGATTCTATTAAGACAATCTTAAGACTAAGATTTTCATAAGATAGCTTCCTGAATGAAGCCCCTGGGGCCTATTTCTCAAAGTATTTCTTTTAACTCAAATTTATGCTTAATTTGAAAAGTTACAACATTAATTCCATTCACTAACTGCCATCATGTCATCATTTGGTTTATGATGCCTAGCAATGCGGAGTTTCTAATAACGAATGATTAGATTTTCATCACATTTTCTTAAGAACTTTCTTGCAGATTTGCATCAAATGATGCATAAAATGAGTTTATCGTCTCATGCAAGTTTCAATTTCAAGCTTGTGGTCGGCGGCGCGCCGACCAATTGTCGGCGGCGGCGGCGACAGCGCCAACGCAGGTATATCGGCCGCGGCGGCGGGAGCAAAATACCGGCGGCGGCGACGCGGCGCGGCTGGCGCAGGAGTCTAGTAACAATAAGTTGGCAGGATTTAGCGAAACAATCTTTATGGCTTTTTGTTCACTTCTTGGCATATTTGAATATACAGTACATTTTATAATTCAGAAGCTCTGTTTTCTTTGTCACAGGAGAAGAACCAGCTGTCGATCGTTGTGACGAACCTCCAGGTGGACCTGGACAACGCGCAGGCACGCCTCGACGAGGAGAGCGAGGCGGGCGCAGCGGTACGTGCCCAGCTGCAGCGTGCCCTCGCAGACTACGCCACCCTCAAGAGCAAGTATGACAAGGACATCACGGCGCGCATCGAGGAGTTTGAGGAGACGAGGTGGGTGGGTGTGCGTAACGGCGCTGTGGTGCAGTGGTATGAAATGCGCTGTGGTATAGTGGTACAAAGGGCGCTGTGGTGTAGCGTATGCTCGATAATGACCCATCAAAGTTGATGGGGTCTAGAAAAATCTAAATAATTCTTTTCCATAATTGTGTAAGTATATATATACTTTGTTCGCTGTTTTAACCTGCGTACACTTAGTTAACAATTAATTTAATTAAAGCACCAAAATCATCATTGGACTTCGATAGTTTAAAATTGGAGAAGTCTGTAGAGGATTCACAAATTGTGATCTTTTTCTAAATGTAAACTGAACATCCAAACAAACTTGTAAGCTCTACCTTAAGCTTGTAGCAGTATGTAGCTCTACCTGACGCTAGTTATAGCATAGACACTTTTTTGAGGCGTAAGGACCGCATAGTAACAAAGACTATTACAGTTCAATGAACCCCCTTGTTTAGTCGCCTGGAACGACTCTAACGCGCTGCGGAACTCTTCTCTATTTACTCCAGTCTGCTGACCTTGACCTAGCTATCGTGACTCGGCCCTGTTTGCTCACAGACGCAAGATGGTTGCGCGCATGACTGAGCTTGAGAACGAGGCGGAGTCCGCGCGCAACCGCGCGGCCAAGTTTGAGAAGGAGAAAGTGAAGCTCACCATTGAGATCCGCGACCTCACGCTCGAACTGGAGGCGGTCAGTGCCGCGTTTGTGTTCTCTTTATTCTTCTGCAGATGCGACACCGCAGCGAAGCGTTGTAGTGTGGTGGTTAAGGAGTCGGACAGATAGTCCAGTGACCTTGGTTCGAGTCCAGGATCCAGCAACTTTGAATTCTGGTTAGCGACAGGAAGGGTATGTGGCCGCAAAAAACTCAGATCACACATAAACGTCTAATCTGTGTTAACATGAACACTGCGTTGCAGGCCTGCTAGAATGTATTAAAATTGATGTCAGAAACGATGATTATTATTCTTTTTATAATCAACATAAACATGCCTTTCAGGTGTTTAGACACCAGCCCTACCAAATCAACACAATTCTAACTGAGAACAAACTGACTACTAACTAACTGACTAACAAATCTAACTGACTAACAAATCTAACTGACTAACTAAACTAATCTAGGCATCCCCCGTCAAGAAATTCTTAGATGACCCTTTGAGGACAATCATTATGACCGATGGTGTTACCCCTGCAGGCCCGGGAACAAAGAATTGGCCTGCAGCCCAGAGCTCCCCGGGTTTGCGTAAAAGGCGACTAAAGAAAAGGGGGAGCGGTTCTGTGCCGGCTCTCTTGTACAGAATCGGACTGTACATAGCCCTTGTGTGCTACACACGGTTCCTAAACTACAAAAAAGAAGAAAAAAAGGGCAATAGTGTGCAATAAAGGCACGATCAATCGCCAAGAAACAGTTTGAATGTTTCTTGTTACCGTGCAGATGAACGCCAACCTGGCTGACTGCGCCAAGCGCCTCAAGCATGCGGAGACCTCTAACGTCGATCTGGCGCGCCGCGCTGACGAGCTGAGCGCGGGTCTGAACGCCGCACAGGGCGACGCACAGCGAGCGCAGGCCGAGCTGGCGCGTCTGCGCCAGGCGCTCAGCGACCTCGAGGCAAAGTACGACGCTCTGACGCGCGAGAACAAACAACTTTCGGGTACGTGCTAATAATTGAATAATTGCAGGTTAATACATGACTAAATGACATGATACATTACTACATATAATGCATGATAGCGCCGAGCAACGGCTCAACTAAAAAAAACTAATCGCCTTTTTTGTCGTCTAATCTGTAAATGTCCATGTTTTCAAACAGCTTTGCACCAAGATGAGGACTGCCGGAGCTGGGTTTTTAGAGCAGAATGCCCTCAACTCTCAACACTTCAACTCTTAACTTGAATCAAGTTCTGATCTCTGTCGGCTTGACTGATCAATTGTTCAATCGAGTGTTTATTAGTTTTAGACAGTCACAGAACGAAAAATTGCATTAGGGTTCAATCAGATGGCATACAATAGATCGTGGATCTAATTTCAACTCGATGTCATTGGCGGATCCAAGTCGATCTGAGATCATTCAAATGTTTCTTAGTAGCCGGAAATCTTAAATGTTTTGTTACCGTGCCTCAGAGGTATTCTGCGGTATTCAGAGGTATTTTGCGAGACAAAGTCAGAACCATGCCTAATTTTAAGCTTTACCAAGCCAGAAATCGTAAACTCATTCGAGTTTTACCTGAAAGTTACTCTGCTGTGTTCAGAGGGATTTCGCGAGGCGCAGAGCCAGAACAAGGACCTGAGTCGTCAGGTGCAGGAGCTGCTGACGATCCGCATCCAGCTGGAGGGCGACAGGGACCGGCTCGCCGCTGAGCTCGCCGACACGCACGACGCGCTGAGGGACGCGCAGGCACGTACCTGGCGTTTGTATAGGATTTTGGAAATGGGGGGAGTGTCAGACATTTGAGAGGGAGAGGTTTATCCCTTTAAAATCCAATTGAGGAAGGCCATAGCGCCATAGAAGTGATAGTCAGAAGAAGGAAAAACTGGATTGGATTATGTAATGAGAGGAGAAGGATTGTTGAGAGATATGCTGGAGCGAAGAATGGAGGGGAAGAGAGGACCGGGAAGGCCACGTATCGGGATGATAGACGACCTGCTTGGGAAGGAATCATATGCAGAGATGACTAGAAGGGCCAGAGATCGGCTAGGTTTGAAGGTTTGAACTCCAAAGACCTGCCATGTGGCAGAACACTGACGAGATAAGCCCCCTCGATCCGCTAATGCTGTATCTTTAAAGTAAGTCACTCTGATCCAATATAACAATGGTTCAAAATTGATTATTAATCTTACATCGATTAATGTAATTGTAATTTTGAGAGAAGAACGTCTTCTTTTAGTCTTGCTTACGTCATGTTTTGTGTGGTGGCAGGCGCGCCTTGACGCAGCCAATGGGTCGCTGAACCAGCTGAGAGTGGACTTTGAGCATCGTCTGCATCAAAAGGACGACGAACTCGAGACCATCAGGCAAGAAACGGCAGGACAGGAACTTAGGGGAAAGGGGCTTGGTTTAACTCTAACTAGGGGGCTTGAACTTTAAACAGTAGGGGGCCTTCTTAGCCCACAAAGCTCCCCTCTACCACCGCCACTGCCTCGGTGTGAGAAATGCATTTATTCTAAATAACGATAGTAATTATTAAAGTCATCTTCGAAGCGAAAGCCGAACTGGTGAGGTGAATATGGGCTTGCCAAGGCGTGGCCAATGCTTTAGCAATGGGCAGACAATCGCCAAACCGGTAGCAACCGATGTGAGGCAGTTTGATCCGACAATGGTCACTATCAACCAATCGAGAGCGGCTTCGGGACGCATGATAGTGACTCTGCATGGGGTGTCCACATTCCACGGCACTGCAGCGAGGAGCTCTCCGCTGTCGCTCTACGCTTTTCACTCTCCACTCTCCACTCTCCGCTCTCTTCACTCTGCTCTCAGAGCAGGTCTGAGCAGCTCTGAGCTGCTCAGAGCTGCTCAGACAGAGCTTCTCAGAGCAGCGGAGAGCGGAGAGCGGAGAGCGGAGAGCCGCTCTCCGCTCTTCGTATTCTAGGTAACTGTTTGAGTTAATTTCATATGGCAAGTGAATTAGGCTGCATGCCCAATTAGGGTGAATTATGGACATGAAAGGAGTATCAACGATTGAAAACTTGCCCTGCTACTCTAGTTGGACCCACTGGGACTATAATGGATCAAGTCATGCAAACCTAAGACGGAGAAAAATGCAAAACATTCAAACGCATTTCTTGCATTGGACATTAATTTTTGCTCCATAGAACGCCGAGTTACGTGTACACGTGATAGAGGCCGTTTTTAACGTTTCCGCTTGCATAGAGCGATAGAGCGATTTAAAACTAGGATAACTGTGAATTCATCTAACTCAAAAGTAAACCACTATAATCCAAGAGGGTCCAGCTACAGGGGCGTAGCCGCTTAAGGGACGGGGGAGACGCGTCCCCCCCCCGCGCGGACCAGGGCGACCCCCCATGAATAGTCTTGGTCCCCTTGAAAAATGCATTCCCCCGGGTGATTTATGTTGGTCCCCCCCCCGGAAAAAAACTGAGTAAAAAAGATATAAATGATGGTCCCCCACCATGATTTATGGTCGCTCCCCCCACCGCCAAATCCGTGGCTACACCCCTGTCCATATATCACGAGCATTTTTTACACTGGCTGGCGGCAACAGGAAGAACGGCGCGAGGAGTGTGGAGGAGCTCCAGCGCACGATCATCGAGATCGAGACTAAGTACAAGGCGGAGCTGAGCCGCTACAAGAAGAAGTATGAGACGGACCTGCGTGAGTTTGAGATCCAGATCGACACGCTGTCGAGGTCCAACGCGGAACTTGCCAAGGCCAACAAGTCGCTCGCCGGCAGGGTTAAGGTCAGTCAAATATTCGTTTATCGGGCAGCAGGGGGTGAACAAATTAGTGGCATTCTGAATGAGACCTGATCAAATTTGGCATTTATCAAATGCACATTGAGTCACTGAATTAACTAATGTCAATGCAGGCCAGAGAATAATATTGTCTCTTATTTTTTTTAGTTCAGACTATTTAGTTAGACTATTTAATTGCACATTTTCATGAAGAGGAGTTGCCTAGTAAAGATTTGAGTCACTGGGTGCATTTATGCCCGTGCTGTCACGCAAATATTGGTGTGTCTAAAGCGTATTTAAACAAAATTCATAACGACTAATATGGAATGGAACGCCTGCTTTTGCTGCGCGTAGAACCATGAGTTGTGCGTAATTAAAAAATCCGTTTAACGCCAGTTTCGCTACGCGCAGGAGCTGGAGGTGTCGCTGGAGGACGAGCGCCGCAATGGAGACGACGCCAAGAACAGCCTGACGCTCGTCGAGCGCAAGCGCATCGCGCTGCAGACTGAGCTCGAGGACGTGAGGGCACTGCTCGAGGCTGTGAGTACCTCCCCGCATTAGCGTCACTTCTGAGGGGATCTGGGGGCATTGGATCCAATTAATACTTGGAAACCACTTTCGTGCCCCTATAATATTGCGTAAGGCAAACTTGAGGCACTCTTCTAATGCTTTTACTTCTTTATTCTTGATCCCCCCAAAATTAATTAAAAACCCTCGATGTTGAGAAGAGATCGATGCTAAAGTTACAGCTGTTTCTATTTCATTTGAGTTGCGCCCATTTCGACAACGAAAGGTGCGTGACGTCGATAGAACGTGAGGTATGAAATTGATATAATTCGCACAAATGCTGTCGTCCTATTGTTCCTTTCTATAGTTTTGTGCTTGGACATTTATGAGATAATAAATTATTCTGGTAGGTGACAGGAAGAGCATTTGGTCATAAAAACCCAGCTTCAATATGCATGCGTCTAACCTGTGTTAAAACGAACACGGCTATACAGGCTTGCCTGTAATACATCAGAATGGACGTTAAGAACGATGATGATTATTATACCCCTCCTCTCTACCCCTGCGTGCGCAGGCGGAGCGCGCGCGTAAGAGCGCGGAGGGTTCGTACGCAGAGGCGAGCTCTCGTGTCAACGAACTGACGATCAGCATCACGACACTGACGAACGAGCGCAGGCGCTGGGAGGGGGACCTGGTCGCAGTGCAGGCGGACGCAGAGGAGGCGCACAGGGCGCGCAGGGCGGCGGACGAGCGCGCTGACAGGCTGCAGATTGAGGTATGAGGGCTTCAGCCATTGCTGGTCAGATAGAGGTTGGCAGAGCGCTAGCGCAAGGAAGCCTTGGCAATTCGTTGTTATATCTCTTGATTTTTATTTGTCCATTTCTACTCAAATAGGCTCTATTTTTTCTTTTTTTCTATTACTTTATCTCTTTCAATTTTTCTCTTTTTGATGTGCGAATCTGTTACATGGTGCGATTCTATCATATTGTCATGAGAAGGGTGATTACTAAACCAACAGTGCAACCAATACCGCTGATTGGCTGCACGTCGGCCGAGCTGTGGCTGCCAATTGACCCAACTGTGCTCCTATTGGCCGCCCAGTGACCCAGCTACGCTCTGATTGATTCCCGCAGGTGAACCGCCTGACGGAAGAGCTGCGTCGCGAGCAGGACAACTACAAGAACGCAGACTCTGTGCGCAAGTCTCTTGAGGTGGAGATCAGAGAGATCACTGTCAGGCTCGAGGAGGCCGAGTCCTTCGCGCAGAGGGAGGGCAAGCGCATCATCGCCAAGCTGCAGGCCAGGGTCTGTCACTCTGTCTGTATGTCTGTCTGTCTGTCTGTCTTTTTGTTTGTGTGACTCTCTGTGTGTCTCTCTGTGTGTCTATTTGGAAGAGGCCTAGTCATTTGCCTATGTTCATTTGCTGTTGCAGAATGTAACTTTCAAATTTCTTTCTCTGCGATGCCCAAGTTCGACTGTTGCAGCAGAAACTTTCAAATTTCTCTCTTTCTCCAGTATATCATTCTGCTGGCAGGCTAACTTTCTCAATTTCTCTCTATACTCCAGTATATCAGTGCGCTGCTGCGCAAGCTAACTTTCTCAGTTTCTCTTAATTCTCCGGTATATCATTCCACTGCTGCTAACTTTCTCAATTTTTCTCTGTTCTACATACATCATTCGTACATCATTGCATACATCACTAAGTGCATCATTCCGCTCGTGCAGCAGCTAACTTTCCCATATTTCTCCCGCCAGCTGCACGACCTGGAGGCAGAGCTAGACGTGACTCTGAAGCGAACTTTTACATTTCGCTCTATTCTCCAGTACCGTATTATCATTCCGCTTGTGCAGCAGCTAACTTTCCTGTATTTATCCCGCCAGCTGCACGACCTGGAGGCTGAGCTGGACGCGACGCAGCGCCGCGAGCGCGACGCCGTGGCTGAGAACCGCAAGCTGCAGCGCCTGCTGCAGGAGCTGCGCGTGCAGGCCGACGAGGATCACCGCCTCGTGGCCGAGCTCAGCGATCAGATCAACGCCTACTCCAACAAGATTGCCATCCTCAAGCGCCAGCTCGTCGAGGCCGTGAGTGGGGATGATATTTAGTGCGGAAGCCTGGCGTTTGTGGAGACCGTCTAGTGGTGGTGGTTCTAGGGGAAGGCTTGGGAGGGCTAAGCCCCACCTGTTTTATTTTCAACCCCCATCATCATCACCATCATCATCATCATCATCATCATCATCATCATCATCTGTCACAGGATCTACAACAAACACTGCTGCCTACTGTGGTACAGGATATACAACACTGCTGCTCACTCTGTTATAGGATCTACTACCCACTGCTGCCCACTCTGCTATAGAGTCTACCACTCACTGCCGCCCACTCTGTTACAGGATCTACTACCCACTGCTGCCCAGTCTATTGCAGGATCTACCACCCACCACCGCCCACTCTGTTACAGGAGGAGGTGGTGACGATCACGATGAACAAGTATCGCAAGGCACAGCAGATGCTCGAGGACTGTGAGCACCGTGCTGAGTCTGCCGAGAAGAACATCACCGTGCACGTGACGCGTCACCACGCTACCGGGGGCCACATGGGGGGCCCGGGGTCACGCGCGCGCTCCATGTCCGTGTCACGCGAGAGCACGCGCGTCATCCGGGCGTAGGTCGCAGGAATTCGATCGTCTGGAGCAGTGACCAAGAATCAAGTCAAATAGCAAGTCCCCACAGAGCTTTGTTGACAACTAGAGTGGCCAACGACAGGAACATAATGGAAAAACAAATAAAACAAAGCAACAAAATAACAAAATAGTTGGCTTGCACAAGCTATTTTTAACTTCATACACAGCTGATTCCAATTGCACCTCAAAATTAGTATTCTCTACTTGTTATCGTTTCGTCGCTATCAAATAAAATCAAATAAAGCCGCGACTTATGGACCAACAATTTTTGCTTCAAGGATTTCTTTGAAGCCGAATCAACGAACGTTATGAGTATTTAGTCATCCGGTTGTTCAATAAAGTGTTGAGATGAATGCTCAGAGAACAGAGTGAATTTAGACCAATCGCATCACAGGAAATTCTATCTGAGATCGACTTGACCCAGATCTCAACCATTGTCATTTAAAAACCTGATCAAAGATCAACTTTCAGCTCTGCATTGAACAGCTGTCTGCTATTAGTGGTCCAGTATTTGGTAAACATTATTCACGCCTGTACACGTATGAATTTCATTTGTAGAGCTCTGGTTATTGGGAAGCGAATGCATTATAGTAAAGTGGATTTTAGAGCTTAGTGAATGTGTGTAACGCTTTGCTGTTGAACACAAGGTTGTTTCTTTCTTTGGCCGCTTTTGGTGTCTTGTAGTTAATACACGCTAGATGACTAAAGACGCGGGTCTGGCCTAACGTCTAACAAAATCAAACGAATGAGTCTTTACAAAGTTAATGAGAGCCAATTAAAATTATCATCTGCTCTCATTCATCTGATTTCAACATTGAGCGTGTCCAAATAGTATCGGGGGTGAGTACAAAATAAAAAGTTGAAATATTGGAGAAGTTTGCATAGGATGTTGTATTGCACCAACAGTACTCAAAACATTGGGGTCTACATGACGTTGTGAACCATAGTTTTCAAAATGTTGAAGGATGCTTGCAGAATGCGGCGTCTGATTGGCACGTGGACTAGGGATAATTATATTCGTGTACTTGAACTGAAGTTATTTATAGATTAATTATGCACAAAACTTGAACAGAAATTATAGATTCATCGTGCATAAGAACTGAAACTTAATAATTATTGGCTGAGGTAGAGCGTGAGGTATTCAAGTCATAGACTACAATCTAATACCTTATTTTATGCAAACGTATTAAGAGAAAACGGAAATTAAAAGTATGCTAGGAAGACCCGCTGATAGCTGATCAAGCCAAATAGCACCATTGATCAAATAGTAGCTGGCTGCAAGTAGATTCCTTGATTTTAACATAGCTTGCCGCATTTCTGCCTCTTCTCCGTAGCACTCTCGTTAACCCCTACTCGGATATTTTAGCTTAAATGAGCTTTTGCCACTTTTGCCACTTTTACTACATTTGCCACTTTTGCAACTTTTGCCACTTTTGCTACATTTTTCACTTTTGCCACTTTTACCAGATGCCTTCTAGAAATTCTCTAGAAGGCATTTCTAGCGATTCCCTTATATAGATTTGCTTATATAATCCCTAGTCGGATACTTTAGTTAAAAATGCATTAGCAAGTTGGCGCTATTTTGAGGCCTTTTTCAGACATTTTTTCATTTTTTTCTCTCTTTTTCATTATTTTTCATCCCAAAAAAATTATGATAGCATAGGCCACTGAATCTAAAATGGATGCAACCAACCAGGAGCAGATCACCGCGCAATAAAGTAGAAGGCCACAGTTCATACTTAATAATGGGCGCAATTACGTGCTGACTAGTTGGCCAGCCTATGACGTACCGTAACCCAAAAGGCAATCTCCTCCTCAGCCGTAAATCTGTAATTCAAAATTTTGCGTTTCAAGCCTTGAGTGCCACACGCGCCTGTTGACTAGCACTCGACTTCAGAAGTCAACTTGGAAATTCGAATCGGCCGCCAGCGCCGACATCGCGGCGGTTTGGAAAGCAGAGGGGGGGAGGGGGGTGGTGGAAAATACCCTATAGCCTCTACGCTAGGCCGAATTGATGCCCTTGAAAATTCTGAATGTCCTCAAAGACTTCATCTGACAGAAATTGAAGCTGTATGAACGTTTTTTGCCCGCGAAAATCTTCTTTATGCGCAGAAGATTGAGAAGCTGTTCTAAAATTTTCCACCAATACTCAATAGACTATTGTTCAAACTCTTGCAGAAATTTGTGGAGGAATACATTGTACTAAGAAGAGGATAAAATTATGTACTAGTGAACCTATGCGAGAATGCTATTCGGTTGTCAAACTCAAATCGTTAAGTAGGCCTACATGTGCATGTAACATGCACAACCCCGTAGTGTGACCATACTCAAGGGGGGGGGGGGGCTAAGATTTT
>JAQIWG010001203.1:0-25849 GCA_034695025.1 Chamaedrilus cognettii
TAACGGAGCCACAACTCGCGGATCACGCGCTGGACGGATGGAGACGCTAACGGAGCCACAACTCGCGGATCACGCGCTGGACGGATGGAGACGCTAACGGAGCCACAACTCGCGGATCACGCGCGAATAATTGAGCTCCGTTCATCCTCCTCACGATCGATCGCTGTCAGGGATCAAACACGGCGCGAAGACTTGACGCGCCGCGGCGTGTACGCTCGGAGGTACGCTCGGCACGTCCGCGCGCCAAAGGATCGCGTCGTATCGGGGGAGTCATCGGGGATACACGAGGATTAGCGAGATGGCTCCGACCGGATGGTCGGATTTCCAATCGACCTTATATCGATCCGATTCTGCGCTTGCTCTCCGGCCATCGGGATGTATGGCCTTCGGCTACTCTTGCGACCAGAAGAGCGCCCAAAAGCACTACTTGGCTAAGGGTACACGCATAGACTACGGGTTGCTGTACGGTTTGCAGCATTTTTCAGTTAAATTCGTCGTTATGCTACGCCCATATTTTATAATAATACAATTTTTGTTCATAACGCTGGCATACTAGCAAGTTCTGTTCACTCAGAAATCATGATCATAAAGGCCTATGGAGTTAGAATCAGAATTGCTAGGCCTACTTAGCCAAAGTTATTTGATGATAAGCACTAGACTAGCAATTACCAGTCAATTTGTTCAATATTAGCCAAACAAATTCACACAAGTCCATTTAAAAAGCTCATTACAGTTTGGACCTAATCGACAGAATTCAACCAAACGGAGCAAAAATTTGGTAATGGAGGGCCATTTAGCTGAGCAACATGTTGGATATCTTTGGAAAAAAATTGTAATAGTTATGCATGAAAAACATACGTGTATCAATTTTTTGCCCATCCTTTAAGTTACGAGTTGAGTATATTTTGCAGTAATATGACATGACATCGAAATCTCGGATTATTCTAAATTGCGATTTCATTAAGCCTCTCGGATTCTTCACCGACGTGTAGCGAGTTTCTAAGCGATCGTGTTTGTCTTCATATACAGGGTGGACAAAAACAGATAGATCTGGGTTTTTTCACATTATAGATGTTACAATTTATTTCTAAAGGTAATCAAATTTTGTACACATAAATTCTACATTGTCTCTACTAATAACATTTGTGTCAAATATGGTATAATTCTGTATAATAGTTTCGAAGTGATAAGCTTTGAATTAGCCTCATAGTTAAACTGAAGCGATGAGCTGGCTTTTTCATGAATAAATCCTCAAATTTATTTTAGAACTACACCATGGCTCAAAAGTAAAGAAACCAATAAAATTCAAGAAGAACGAAGCTCAATAAGCGTTCTCAATGTCATTTTTTACCGCATTAACTTGGATCATTTCTTCATATTTCTGTCAATTTTCGTTGAATTTCATCGAGCGGCCTAAAAGATACGAGCAGTAAAAGTTGACCTACAAAAAACACGTCAACCAAGCTGGGAAACTGCTTAATTGCTATTGCATCAACAATTTTGTGGTAGCGATCACTTTTATATTCAAATTCGATAACTGTCGGCAATCCAGGAAGGTACACTTCATATTTTTAAAAGATTTGGTTCCGACAAGCGCGTGAAAGATCGAAGAGCGTAGTATAACGGAATAATGACACATTGATGGCGACACAACTAGTGCAACTGGACATTTGATGAAAATGTCGTTTTTGATGAGATACAGTAATTCGCATACGGCGCACCCAATGGAACAACTCTCGCAGCTTGAAAATGCTTCTATACGGCGCCATCCACAGAAAACAAGTGGTGTAAGTCGTTAAACTCTCAAATGCTCACGGTACAACTATTCTATGTCACTCACTATAGTTGCGCTCCATAAACGATAGGCTAAAAATTTATCGATAAAATGGTCTGCGGTCTGGGACTGAAGTATTGTAACCGAAACTTACAATAGTTGTACCTACAAATATTGAAAAATTTACTAGACAATTGAAACTGAATTTTAAATATATTTTATGACAAATGTTACACAAATTATATAAGTAAATTTGTAAATAAATATTCTTTATCAGACTGCAATCTCAGTTTCTGCAATAGCCATTGATGATCGGTACAATATGGTTTTTGTCTGTTGTAAACAATTGACAAAAGCAACTTACACTAGTTGTGTCTTGCAGCATCGACATAGCGCTGGGCGTCAAAGTGGCGTGCTGTCAATTATCAAAATTTAGCAGCATGGTGCTTGTTACGAAAACGCTTCAGAAAAAAATAAATGCCAAACACCTGAAGCATGAAATAACCAAAAAGTTGAACAAGTTTAAACATTCTGTTCTTTTCACAAGGATAAACAGCAGCGTGAATGTCTTGCAAAGTTGCACAAGAAGTGCACGCAAAAACGCAAAAACGCAATTAAGCAGTTTCCCAGCCTGGTTGATGTATTTTTTGTAGCTCAACTTTGACTACTCGTATCTTTTAAACCGCTCGATGAAATTCAATGCAAATTGACAGAAATATGATGCAATGATCCAAGTTAATGTGGTAAAATTTGATTGAGAACGCTCATTGTGTTTCGTAGTTATTGAAGTAATTCATTGATTCCTTTACTTTTGAGCCACGGTATAATACCATATCATGAGCAAATTTGACAGATTTTTTGATTTTTTGCACATCCATCTATTCTCAATGTTTTTATAAAGTTTAATTTATTTCTGTCGAAGTATCAAAGTTACCAGCATTTGAATTAGGCCAAACTTGTCTATTCTTTATTAGACCTAGTGGTCTAATAAAGAGTCGTCTAGTCGTGGTTGTGTGTTTTTCACTAATTGTTTTACTTTGCGTTCAAACAACGCTGTTTTTTTATTTTCGAAAGTTGTGCATGAGTCGCTATGGCGTACCCTTCAATCCTATTCATAATTATGCAGTTAGAAACAGGACCGTTACTAAGCAAAATTATCCTAGGCCCTCTGTATGACACGCACTAGCGATCGGCAGATCTCAATTAGAGCAGTTTGCAGCTCTAGAGAATCGCTGTGTTTCTTGCACACATAGGCCTACATGTACACGTTGGAGTAAACTATTTAAAACGCTCATAACGCTTGAACTAATAGACAAAAGGTCATCAAATTTGGCAAAACGTTTGACAATGATTAGAAATTTATGTCCGCTAAACTTATATTTAGGAAAAACGTGTAGGCCTACTGAATAGCCTACACGAAAAACCCAGATGTAGCCGTGTCAAAGTACATAGGCCTGTCAAATGTCTACCATTTTTTGGCCGACCTTGTACACGCATATTGCATTGTGCTAACGGAAATTAATGCGTTCAGCTAATCTTCGTCGAAGCAATATTGGCTGATCAATGACACGGGACAGCTCTTACTTTGTTCTACTGCGTAGTGATCAACTAAGTTTTCAGGAGTAGGCTACTAGCTTCAGCGGAGAATAAGCTGAAACGAGTAACTTTTACACCCTAATTTTTGCCTAGAATTATAATGCAATTATAATGCCCACGCGATGCACGGCCTATGGGAGTATAATTAAGGGGGAAGCTAGGTGACAGGGTGGTCGCCCGTGCCAACAATATAAGTAGGAGAGACAAAGTGTCGAAAAGCCTATCCCCCCATCATTTTGGCAACTTTGCCACCCCCCTTATAACCTCCACCAGCACTGCAGTTATAAGGTTAAAAGAAATAGAAAAAATACTAGTTTTATATGAAAAGCCCAGATGTAAGACCTATCCATTTTTAGCCTACATTGTACTACATCGTATAGCGGTTAATAGCCCACATCGTCATTTGCAAAAACAAGACACCGAATCCAATGCTGTAAACTTCGTCGCATGTCAGCCGTTTTTCAAAAAATCTTTCAGTTTTAGAAAAACAACTAAATTTTCTACAAACTGTATGGGTATTATTTATTTCTAAACATAGCCTATACCACAATCGTGCGAACAACAAACTATCAGAAAGTCAAAACTTCTAAATAAATACGATTGTGAATTTACCACACCTACGATTCAAGCAAACGACGTTTTGTCTATCTCCATTGCAGGACATACTGTAAAACAGGACATTTTTGCATGCACATAATTTTGACAAATTTCGCGAATTGGTAAAACTCATGAAAATTACATGCGCAAAAAATAACGCTGCAGTAGCTATTTGTAACGGGCGTTCCTCAAAAATGCGAAAATTAAGTGCAGCTAAATTTCTTGGAGCCAAAACCGTCAAAGTAACATGCTGCAAAAATTTCATGTTTTCTACAGTATTTTTGATGCATCACAACTCGCAAAATACAGCGTACATATGTATGCAATTTACAACAGAAATTAATGATGATTTTAGTATCAAATGTTATAGAGGCAATGTTCATATATGAAAAGGTCCATCTTTGATCCGCACAAACTATAGCTGAAGTCGTTAGTCCATAGCGTAATTGTGTATACTAGTTACTGTAGTTGACGAAGCAGATTAGACCGACTGCCGAAGCGCTGGGCAGTGTTCTCACTAGACATAAACAATATTGCTTGACAAACGTGACAAAATTCCTCAATATTGCTCAAAATTGCTCGATGGGAAATATTTGCTAGCATGTTGCTAAAATGTTGCATTTTGCAACTAAATATCAGACCAGTCAATTTCTAAAACTCAATACTATTGAGCTATTCAACAAAACTTCACGAAGCTTGGCAGAAAATTAGTAAGAGATGCTTATTTGTCTGCGATATATATAGTCATCATACGATATAAATTGCATTAGTTATACATGAAAAATCCCAGGGGGTCGTTTTTTTTGGCCCACTTTGTATATTCATGGGATGAATAAAATCAAAACGACCAGACTATCATGAAACAAGGTTAAGAGAAAGCTAGTATAGGCATCGCTTGCGTCCCATGAGCTGTGCATAATACTGTAAAACATTAAATTTTGGCTAATTTTGCTCATCGGTCAAACTAGCAAAAACTTCTTGCGCGAAGATAAAGCTGCAGAAGCTACGGGGGAAAGCCTAACGGGCAGTAGCAAAAGAACGTAAAAATTAAGAAAAAATGTGAAAATTAAGTGCAGCGAAATTTCTGAGAGCAAAACTGCCAAAATAAAATGCAGCAAAGATTTCATGTTTTACAGTATGTCGAGTCGAGTCGCATTTTGCAGTGCATGATCGGCGTGATGTAACTACAATTCAATGTCGCATGAATAGGCTTCTATATAAATACTGTTACACCAAAACTTCAAGAAAACTACAGTATGTAGGCCTACTTTGCTGTCTCTAGTCTATGTGGTCATCTCTCAACTATATCTCAAGTTCATGCTAGTTCACTCAAACGAGCGACTCAACGTGCGCACAACTACAAGTACCCATAGCTTTAACTTTACAGTCCACACCACAACTAGTCGATTGGTTCTTTAACTGAGCAATACATGGAACATTAAGAAAGTCAAAAATAATTTTCATGGGAGTAGTAGTCCTGAGCCATCGTTTCACAAATGAGATCTTCTTGAGTTTCTACTGCGGAAGGATGAAGCGCAGAGAGTTCGTTCATTTTAGCCACTTTGGAAGTCGTCAACAAAGGAACCAGAAAACGTCGTTGAGGTTGAGCTTGTTTCCTGTTGTAGTGTTCAGCGGAATATGAAGGAGCAGACAACACAGGCTCCAAGCTAGTCCCGGCCTGCTGCTGAATCGCATAAATCTGCGCTAGCGTCGTTCTCAGGCTGTGCTTAGCAATACCAATCACTTGGCGATCCCCACCAGCTATCGCAACTTTCATGCTATTCAGAAGTTCGTCAACTTCAGCGCGTTCTCTATCAATGTTCGCTTGCGCGCTGCGAGCCGTCTGAGGTCTGGGTGCAACTTTTACGAGTTTGCTACCGGCATCCAGTTCCTCTTCATCTCCATCGTCCTTTCTATTGTTCTTATCAGCGCGGCGTCTACGCTTCGTGCCACTCTTGTCCTTGACGACGGACGAATGCGGCAAATGAAACTCTGTCGCAATGTTGAGGAGATCCTTTCGTCGCAACAGATGAAGCCGAGTGATTTCCGTCGAGGACACATCTTCGCAGATCTTCTCCCTGATTTCGGTCAGGTCCATTCCAGCGGTGATCATTTCTGCAATCTGACTGCGCTCCATCTCTGTCAGGCCGATGTGCTGCGCTTCGGTAGGATGCGTGTGGTTCGAACTGTATGCTACTGCTATTCCTGAAAACAGTGATGTAATCACAGCAGATTATTTAGTGTTCATGATTGACTGTCGTGCTTCTGCCATTCAGTCTGATTAAACGCTGGTCTAATATTTTACAATTTTAGCTTGTAGGATGCAAACTTATAAAGTTCAAATTTGACCAATTGAAAAATTGACCAACAAAAATTGACCAATTATGCAAAAAAGCACATTCAAATTATGCTAATTATTTGAAAAAATATAAAACGTACGCAAACTATGCAATAAAAAAAGTTCCAAAAACGTAATTAAATAGAAAAGTCTTCAATGAAACCTATTGTCCACTGTCCAGTAATGATGTAAATTGAGCACGGTACATCTATGCTTCTCATGAAGATCAAAAATAGCATTAAATGTTCTATCCTTCTCAAATATGTTGTCTGACGTCACTACATGGAAAAGATTAACCATTCCTCCCGAGCAGCTGCTTTACCGCGGCGGTCGCAGTGGTTAAAGTGGGCCAGATCGGACCGGATCGCAGATCCAGCACCTCACTAAAGTATCTGCTGCGATTATCACCATGCAGCTCCTTTGCCGAGACAGCACAGGCTCCTGGCTGCACGCGCTGCCCTGCGCGAACCTCGGCCTACTCCTGGGAAACGAGAAGGTTGGTATCACCATCGGCCTGCGCGCGAGCATCCCCTTCGCGTGTGCGTACCCATGCTCAGTTTTTTAAGTTTTTTGTAGTTTAGGGACCGTGCGTAGCACTAGGACTATATATAGTCTCCAGTTCTGTGCAAAAGAGCCGGCACAGAACCGATCCCTCTTCCTTAGTCGCCTATTACAACTGGCCCATGGAGATCTGGGCTGCAAGCCAATTTGAACTTTGTCCCTCTACATACAGGGGATACGGACTCAAGACGCGCGCTCTGACTCCAGGAAAGTACATAGGAAGCGTGAGGAATCTTCAGGGGGAGGAACAATTAAGCCGACACTTAATATAATCAAAGAATAATGACATTGGCTCGGCCTACATGTACCATTGTTTCTACTAGGTATACCAATTCAAATCTTGCAGTTCAGCTGACTATTGCATGGCTTACAGTTCTACCTTGCAATTTTAATAATTTGATGCAGGCGTACAGATGATAAGGATCGACAAGTCATTTTGTAAATCAAAATGTTTCTTAAGACAACACAAAAACTGTGTGATCTATCACTATACACTATCTACAGTCTCAGTATCGGTGCTTCATGCGATAGTAGGCTATGTTCACAATAGATTATACATACGCCTATTTGTTATATTTCAATTGCTAATAATTGCAATTTCAATTGCTAATAATTGCAAAATCATTTTCAATAATTAGCATTCACTGAAACTTCAGAGTGAGGCGTTGTGATTTAGCAGTTAAGGCGTCAGACTTCGAGTCCAGAGGACGCGGGTTCAAGTCCCCACACCAGCAACTATGAAATCATGCGTTACAGGCCCCTCAGCAAGGCTGTTACACACACAAATGTCGCTAGCTGCTAACCCCGTGCCAGATATATGTGGTTGGCGTCAGGAAGGGCCTCCGGCCATAAAAATTCAGCTCCAGCAGTCCTGATCAGGGCAAGAAAAAAAGTGTAAACCTGCGTGAAAAGATGGACATCAACAGATTCCACGATAAAAAGAAGGTTAGTTAGTTTTAGTATTCATTGAAACTATATTTGGTAAACCTTAATAAGAAGAACTTCTTTATCTAATTGTAAGATACCTGAAAGGCAAATATATTTTAGGTGTTGCCTAGAAACAGCAAAATTAAGTGCAACGATATTTCTAAAGAGTAAAACGGCAAAAATAACATGCAGTGAAGATGTAGTGCTTTACAATTAGGCTAGATATAGAATAGACTTGACCAATTATTTTCATGCTGAGGCTATGGTTAGGTGTAGGTTGTACAAGTTTCTGCTCAATTTGGCTAAAAATTCTCAAAAAGTAATAGCAGCAGCAACTACACCACAAATAGCTTGCCGTTTGGTTTCATGAAAAGGTCTCCTGAGAGCAACATAAGTCACTGTGCTTGCCTGATGTCAGCACTAAATCTGCATAGTTGCTTGGGCTAAGCAAATGCCGCTTGAGCATACGTTTAATTAATCCATCAAAACATATATTACGGCCTAAACGGATCTCAGCAATTCATATGCATTAGATGCAACCACACTTTAAATAAACAGAACATTGAAAATAAAATGTGCATTATATACAAGCGAGAGAAAAAGCGTAATTACTCGCCAATAATCACGCCATTAGCAAAATAAAAGCCAATGAATAACAAACAGGAAGTGGACGATACCTGTAGTAAGAGAAGTAGCCTTAATGAAGGCTGTACACATGGATCCTATTTTACAAGAACCCTGTCTTTTCAGGCGACGTTTGCCAGTGCCTTTTGCCTGATAACTACCACTTCTGTGGCAAAAGTAACGTCGAATGGCACATACTCGGTTACGATATCTCTTAACGAACAAAGAATTGGTAGCCTTCTCCTCCTCACACTTCCAGCTTCTGAAATCTGCAAAGCAAATAACTATAAAATTAACTATTTAAAATCAATACAGATTTGGTCAAAATAATAAGATCACCCAATGCCCATAAGTACCGTAATACAATTCAAGAACTATGACAGTACAATTTCATTTCAAAGGTGACACAATTTAAGGCCGGTTGCTAGACGTTGATTTGAAGTGCGACTTTATTTTGTAGTCCGAATTAACCAATGAAAATATATGAATGAACTGTATCGAATAATCTGATTGGTTAATTCGGACTACAAAATAAATCGCACTTCAAATCAAAGTCTAGCAACAGGCCTTTAAAGTTTATCCGAAGTCCTGTTGTTGCCAAATTTTTCTTCTATAGCTATAAATCCTCTACATCAGCAACTCCTCCGACTAAGCAACTATCAATAAATCATCCGCACATTAAAGCATGGTAGGCCCTTCCAGAATTTCTTGGATAGTGCCTAAAGAACAATTATAAATAGCTAATGGGGCTAAGTACGAAACCTAGTGCCTACGTAAAAATACAAATTTGTGACACGCAATTACTTTTATACATTAACAATAGTGTATAATAAACAAATCTATGACTTTATAATATCCTTGTGTAAAAAACAATTTCGTGCCTGCTTCCGTTGCAAACGACAAATTCTGAACCATGCTCGGCTCTTCCGGATGAACCTTCGCGAAGTGGTCAGGCAGGCAGAATACACTTTTCAGTACTATGGAGCACACTACAAAATCAACAATTTCAGATGGTAGGTATTCTAAATATGAGTAGTAAGCACCATATAGGAAAACAAATTTAAAAAAATTCTCAACAATTTCAGTTCTTAGACAAAAGTACACAATATTTCACAGTATTAGTAATACAAGCCTACATGGAAAACTCGCCATTTACATTCTATCTACAATATCTATCTATTCTACAAAGCAGATTTAAAAGCATTAGAATTTACCAATAATGCAAGCTTAAGTTTTAGTAAACTATATTTGAGAAATTTATAAACTAGCTCATACATCATTAACTCGAAAACAGGTCAATTTTTGTGAATTTATAATACCGAGCTCAGCTCTGTATTATGTCTAAGCTAAACTTATTACATGTTATTATGTTGCATGTACCTGGGCAAGGATAGCACGCCCTTTTTATAGTCTTTGTGCAAAGCGCAGAATCGACAGCGTGATGGATATTTGCCAGATGTCGCTGCAGCGCTGATTTCCGAGGAAAACTTTTATTGCACACACCACAAGTGTAGACCTTTCCCGTTGCGGTCTCATGTTTTGGTTCTGTGTCTAAACTCGTCCCATGCATCGCTTTACAGTGGCGCACTAAGCAGAACTTTCTTGTGAAGCGTTTTCCACAGAGAGAACACGATACCATCTTACTCCTTTCTCTCGACAGTCCAAAATCATTGCCTTTGTGATATTTACTGACGTGCCAAGTTAGATTTCTTCTTGATCCAAATGCTTTAGAACACAGCGGACAAGGGATAAGCTTAACTTGTTGTTGTTCCTGAATACACTCCATTATTATACGTGCGTAGAATATACAAAAATATAATCAAAGTTTTCGTGGTAGACTGTCAAAACGCCACACTTTATTTTCTAATTATTTGGAACAATTATTCTTTCCGCATTCACGATGTCTTTCAAACAGGCTGAAAAACACACAGAGAATAAACACAAAGTGCATTATAATAAAAACCTTCAAAATTAGGCCTAAACATTTAATAATTTGCAGCAAGTTTTTAAATAAAATTTTATCCTGTACCGTACTACAATATCATTGAACTTCTCCGGGAAAATGGATTTGCAAAAGTTTTACAAATTAAATCATACATTTGTAATGTAAGTACCGTAGTGATAAATTAGATACGGTACTAGACACGTATATGCAATAGTTATTATACAACACTGCGTCACAATCGGGAGATAAATATAACGGCAGTGCAGCCACGTTTATCAAGACATAGGCCTACAATACAGCGCTCGGTAAGAATTCAGATTCTGTCGCAAAGAGACACTTTCTTTAGTAATTGCTGCTTACGCTCTTAGCTTTGACTAGGCCTTGATGGCCTCTGTTAACATTGCGCTGTTCTTGCACTTTAAGCTTTTGTTAAACAAGAACACCAACATTGCTACAAATATTAAATTATTTATTTAAATAATTCACAAAATTGCTCAAATTAGCGTCTATCAACAAAACTGTACACGCCAATTGGCCAATGAACTGAATTCGCAGAGTTTTAATATTTATGTTCGAATTTTAACATTATTAATTTAATTCCAATAGATCATTACTGGACAGTGTCCAAGAGTTTGGCGTTAGATAATCTTGTCAAAATAACAGTAAATTAATGCATGTTCGTTAAGTACCTAATCCAGTTTCCTTATTTTATATTTGACCGGAACATGTTCTAATAATTGAGGAATCTTCTCCACGGTCACAAAAGTCTCCTTTAGGCCTAGAGTAATAACAGATTGCTCGAGATAGATTATACACGTAATAGAAAGGGAGTGGCTTATAATTCGCTAAATATTATTCAGTTATCAGCAACTGTTAGCCTATTGTAATTTGTTGCAGTTAAGAACTGTCGGTTAAGAACTGTCGTCCTCTTTTTTAAATACCTGAATTTAAAAAATAGTGCTCGTTGAATGCTTCGTGATATTCAATTGACTAATCGAATACAATTATTATAATTGATTAACAGTGCTTATGATAGACCATCCTAGGCCTACTCTTATTTACTGTGAAACATGAATTTTTGCTGCATGTCATATTTGCATTTTGGCTGAGACATTATTGCTATTGCAATTACCACTACTGCACTTAATTTTAGCGTTTTTTAGGACTGTCCCGGTGTCCATTACATGTATACAGCTTTTGCAGCAAAATTTTTGCTGCATGTTATTTAGGAAAATTTGGCCAATTTGCGAAATGCAGCGATGTCGCTGCCATGAACACAGCAATCCGTTGTTCTTACAGCAAGTTTATGCACTATGCGTTTATGCAGCTATGTCGCGGTCAGCACACCGCAGTCCGTCGCTCGTGACGTGCCAGACCTGTCTTTTAGGCCAAAGAAATTAATTAGCACTTTGCTATCCAAAATTAATTTTGATTAGCATTTACAGTTTTTTCCAATTTGATCTACTATTTTTCCACAAATCGCTAGAGGCGTACGTGGACCTCTGGGCTAACCCTGAAGCAGTCATCGCCTTCCTGGACCGCGGACCTATTAAAGGGTAGTCTAATAGGCTACAATATAGGCCTATTTTTTGATAAAAGAGGAGGAGCTAGGCCAATAATGACTTCTAATCGTGCAATCAACACTCGCTGTATGGCAGTGATTTTAATTGTTTATATTATTTAATTATATAATACAGTTATTAGCCTAAATTTAGTTGATATTTAGCTTAGTAGTTAGCAGCTAATTTAGCTATTTTTACTACTAAACTTATTACAACATATTCATTATAAAAAATTAATTAAAATATTGTTACAGCAACAATCATTAGTTCATGCAGTATGACATTGTAACTTCTCCTTTGCAGTTATATTAACGACATGTTGAGACTGTCCCCAGGATTTGTCAATGTCAAATAAGGAAACAGGAATATTGAAGTCTCTTGATATACGTATACTTGCATGCAGTTATCGTTTCCATGTGTATACATTGGAATAGTTATTGAGTTGGGAATAACCAAAATGGGTCGAAAAGCCCTATCTAGTTACTATGACAAATATTCTATTAGACTATTTGTTTTACTATTATTCGTTTTTTCATTAAATCTAGAACATAAACCTAATGTACGAATGTTTAATGTATTTTATATGCTTTCGTGTAAAAACATGGTATTGTAGCCAACGCATTATAGATATGTATTAGAGAAGCTAAATGCACACAAGTATACTAATCATACAATGATAGTTCTAGTATCAGATGTTATTGATAACTTAATAAGTTTTAAATACTGCACTGTTAATAGTCGTTTTCGGTAATCTACTACTAAGAATAATAATAATCTTAATACGTGCTTGAGCACGAAGTCAATATCCATAATTCTTAATTACCGTAGCATATCATTTAATATAGTAGTTTATTTAATATGTCATAGTATATCATATCACATATATAATCGGACATGGGCCTGTTCCAGACACGATCCGATCAAATTTGACCGGATCAGGTCATTTCTTGATTAGGGCCAGGTCACCATCAATCCGATCGTTTTAACTCTGGAACGATAAATCGTATCGATTTACTGCTAAGCAACAGAATCACTGAGAATCGAATAGACCTTTTTTGGTGAAAAATTTGAATCTATTACAAGCAGCGGCACTTGCCATCGGGCTGTCTTGTGAACATATATTATTTATTATTTTTATCCCCAATGCCTAAGATGAGCGCATCGCTTGCGAACTTGCAACAAACTCACTTTCAGCTGTGTCCGCCATTTTGATCGGCTCTATCGGTCTCCAGACCCGATCCGTCGGACGAGATTTTTTTTGACCCAATTTTTGTAGCACCATAGCACTTCCGCTTGACTGGCTGGCGCAGGAAATTATCAGCCAATAAGAAACAAGATGGTTTCGGTCTGGGACGCTTATCTGTATGGTCTTGTCGATAGTATCGCTATCAGATCATATCTGAAACGAAGCCATAATAGTAATTCATGAATATCCGCAAGCTTTGAGTTGCGTATAGGAATAATGATGCGTATAAGATATATTGCGTATTGCGATCCATTTACGGACACGGCCCTAGGCTACTATGCTAATTTGATATCAGCCACCTGGTTGTTTAATTTGTCATTGCTCTTGTAGTTTATTTTCATATCGAGTTAGTGCAACCTGCATCGTTTCTAGTGTTCATTCATCATTTGACTGATTTAAGCACCATAGGTTTTTTACATCCTTTCAACCCGACACCATTGCATTACAGATACTCTATAAGTCTATTTCAAAAGAAATATAAAAAATGAAGACTATCGTACGCATGTGTGCCTGAACTAAGATCTCACGTGGGAATATATTGTCGGATAAACTCTTGCGATGACGTATTATCGCGCGCGACTGAATGTTGGAACGAACGAGCAGAGTGGCACTACGCCGGGGGTGCGCAGGATTCAGGGCGCGACCTTCCAGCCTCTGCGCAGTGCGGTCTGTTCACTCCACAGATTAGACGATTTCAAGCTGGAAAGCATTGGAGCCGGATTCTTCTCGCGCGTCTATAAGGTGACTTTATGCATTAATTAGAACTGTTTAGTATTTGAATTGTCTGCACTATTTATGAAGAATTTTATATAGCTGTTTGATGATCAAGCTTAAATATAGTATTTGATGCTAATGAGAATTATTGCATGCAAGATAATCATCAGCTGATATTCCTCCAGTGTGCCACTAGTTATCACATGTGCAGTTATTTGAAATTCTGAATTTTGAGATTACAATATTTGGCTTTGAGAATGGCTTCATGAATTCCAAAAAGTTACGATGGCTTACTTGCGGTTCAGAATGAGAGAAATCAAAACATATGATGATCATAGCTATCGATAATTGTGCTTTATGAACAGCGAGACACTGTGATGTTAAGGCGTTGGACTGAGAAGTCCAGAGATCTTAGTTCAAGTCCCGGTGCCAGCAATGGGCTTACTATTGCCAATTACAAAGTCATTGCGTTACAGAACCTTCATCAAGGCTGTTAAACACAAGTGTCGCTAGCTGCTGAACACCATGCTAGGTATTTTATTTTTTGGTTCATGTCAGGAAAGGGATCCATTTGTAAAAACCCGGTTTCTACAGTCCTGACCAGGGCAGCCATCTATGCGTGAGTGTGAAAGCATGGACGTTCATTAAAATAGATGACGAAAAGGCGGTTTGGTAAATACAGTTAAAATACCGCTTAGTGTGCATTAGGAATATTTTGGTGATGTCTATGTCCAAACTCAAGCACTCCATTCTTCAAAATGTTGTGGTACGAACGAGTACCGTGATATCACTTTCACGTGTATCAAAGCTTGTGTGCGTTGTTTACATTTGTTTGATTGTGGTATGAATTGAGCGTTTTAAACAAGACCATTAAATGTTGTCTACACGTATTTCATTTGATATCCACTTTTTCCCCTTATTATTATTTGCTTCATAGTACTGTGCTTCATAGGTATGTGATCACTGTATAGTTGAATGGGCAATTGTTGCCTTTTCCAAATCCAATATGACGTAACTTAGAAACCATTACAGCAAACATTGAGTTTAGTAAGTAGTTTTAGAGTAGACCATCAGATGCTTTTAAACAGACTTTCAAATTAAGACATTTTTGTATGTAATTGCATTTTTCTTCTGTGCGGCATTAGTTTCCTGTTAGTTATATATATTTGAAAGTTTGTGATTAGATATTTTAGATTTCTCTAGCAATGTGTCGTTAGTTGACTTCAGTGGGAATGTCTTATTTTTGAATTTAGTAGTCTAGCATGGTCATCATGCTTCTGAGCTTTTTGGTCCATTTGTTGTTCCAGAATAAATTAATTGTTATCCGTATTTCTCTTCAGTATTCTCTGTCAACATGTTCAGGCCTACATGTAGAATGTAAATCACTATTATATTTATCATCATGACACGAAAGCCCATAAGTTACATGATATATAACATGATAACATGTATTGTATTTATAACATCAAAGAATTGCTTGAAATACTCTAATATTTTGTTGTAAATTTAGTTAATATTTTTTTTAATAGACTTACAGGCGGTTTATAATCCCTGTGATGACAATATAGGACACAATACTGTTCTTTAATGTCATATTGACTCATATATTGTTCAAGTAGGGCGTGGATTGATGTATTGCTTGAGTCATATTGTGTTTTATCACTAGCAAGTTGTTGATTTATAAATGTGCTGGACTAGCTATCAAAGCGGCTCACCGATCTAGTTTATATGCCTGTTGATAAAGAATGAAGTGACATCCATCCATGGATGGTTCAATATATATCACACTTAATGATGTTAGATCACGATTGTTGAATGTTGATCGTTCTGAGTCTATGCAATAAGAGCTTGTCATTCTATCATGCGCAAAGTAGGCTACCCAACCATCAAACGACAAGGCCCAGCATTGATGCTCAATCAACAGTTTGTTGAATTAAGGAGGCTAGGCCTCAGCCAATAATATAAATAGTAACAATCATCGTTTTTGACGTCCATTCTTATGCGCTACAGACAAGCTTGTAACGCCATGTCCATGTTAACACAGGTTAGACGTTTGCACTGGAGCTGAGTTTTTACGGCGGATGACCTTCCTGACGCCAACCAAATAAATAATTTTTTGACACGGGGTTAGCAGCTAACGACATAAGTTTGTGTGTTCAACAGCTTTGCTGAAGGGCCTGTAACGCCATGGTTTCATAGTTGCCGGCACCTGGATTCGAACTCAGGTCCTCTGGACTCGAAGTCCAATGCCTTAACCACTACACCACAGCGCCTCACCAAAGCCTAACTGAAAAGGCCAAACCGATCAGTAAAAAATTTAAACCAACAAGACTCTGATTTTACCAAGTTTTCTTAATGGTACGATACCAGTATATATGATTTTTATCACAAATAAAAATAAAATATATGCAATTAAAAGTTATTGTATAATTAACAATGAAGCTCACAACGCCTTATTTATATGCTTACTTTTTTGAGCACATTCATTTAAAATGTTTCCGAACATTTTTGAGATATACATGTATTTGGATCAATGCGAATATTTGCATACATATTTGGGTGAACTCAAAAAAGATTGTGATTAGACAATTTAGATTTCTTGGCAATGTGTGGTTAGTTGACCTCAGTGGGATTGACATATTTAAAATTTAGTAGACTGCTAATTCAGAGTTGCAGTTAGTGTTTTATACTATATTTGTACCATGGCTATCTTTGCACTGAAATGCGCCCCCTGCAGGGGACGAAGAATTGGCCTGCAGCCCAGAGCTCACCCCGGGCTAGTCATAAAAGGCGACTAAAGAAGGGGAAGCTGTTCTGTGCCGGCTTTCTTGCACAGAACCGGACTCTATAGCCTTTATGTGCTACACACGGTCCCTAAATTACAAGAAAATTAAAACACTGAAATGCTTTGTAGGTACCTGCTGTTGGTAATTTTTAGTATGCTAAATGTTCTTCAACTCCTTTACCAGGAAAACATGTGTGCATAGTATTGTATTGTATGTGTTTTAGGCGGAGCACATAGTAACAAAGCAAGTCATGGTCCTGAAGATGAACATTTCTGCACCAAACCGTCCAAACGTCTTGCGTGAGATTCAGCTCCTCAACCGTCTCTCGCACCCTAACGTCTTGCGGTTGCTACTTTTTATTATATCCGATATATTGCTTAAAGGCTTGTTGATTTATTTGTGCAAATAGCATTTATTAGCGCAAAATTTAAAACAAAAATTAAATTTTAAAGGTCAACCAAGAGATGTTTTAGAAACGCACGATGAGTCAAGTAAGCTGGTTGTGTTTGCCAGGTGTGGAGATGTAAATTATTTGCAATTTAATTCAGTTTATCTTGTTTGTCAAAGATTTTGGTGTACGGTACTGTATCGTATGTAGTGATTGTCGTCACATTGCGTGTATGAAGTCGGCCATTATTTACTGTTAAAAAATGAAGCTAAAAATATAGACCCTGAACTGCATTTTGTCCTGATTGTTAGCACCGTCAGTCTCATTATTTAGTAATGATAATTAAATGCAGTTTTTTGTAGAATGCATTAATAATAATAGATTTAATTAGTATTTTTTTGTGTACGAAGTATATATTTATATACTTTTGAATCTTTCAATAGAAGGACTTGCATAAAAAAAATTGAGTTACCCCAGCATCTAATTTGCATTGTCTGTGTTTATTGGTTGCCTTCAGGCTGCTGGGAGTGTGCGTCCATGAAGGCCAGCTTCATGCTCTAGTCGATGTGAGTCACAGTACCAGTGCTCTACTATGTTGGGTGTACTATGTTTATTTGTTCATATGTTCATTTACCTCAGTTCCAGTACTATGTTGTTCATATTCAGACCTTTAATATATGAAAATGGTACTAAGCTGTTTTCAACGTTTCAAAAGTTCTTCTTTGATGTTCTGCCACATGGAAGGTCTTTGGTGTCCATTGTCCAAAGATTTCAGCACGTGCCAATCTTCAGCCCTTCTATTCATCCCTGCGTATGGATTCCTTCTCCAGCAGGTCGTGTATGGCCAAATTACAAAACATTTTCATTGTCCTGCAGGATTTGTCACAGATTTCAACATAGCCAACCTTCTGCTGTTCTATTCTTCTGCGCATACGGGTTCCTTAGAACTCCAGTAGGTCGGCTATAGCCAAATTACAAAACATTTTCGTTATTCCTTGGCATTTCTTAACTATTTCTTGAAGTCTAATTTTTGGAAGTTGTTCTGGAGTTATTCACCAAATGCTTTATCCAACTTTGACTATTTGGTTTCAGCCAACAACATCCAGTGAGTTCAGGGCTTACGGACCTGACTACAAATTAGCTGTCAAACTAAACAACTTAAAACTTTCAAGTGGGTCCTAAATTATATCGTGTCTGTGATAGATTTTGTAGTAAATATGCACACCGGTACATTATACATATTATATAAAAAATAAAGGCATTTCTTCTTTGGTGCAATTAATTATTGTTTGGGCTGACGTTTATGTTGGCCTACGATGTCAGAATTGTAATTAGATGCACGGACAAAGAAATGCTTTAAAAAAGTGAGTAATGAGCAATGAGTAGGTGCGGTTCAGGTTAAAATGACATGGGGTAGATTTCAAGTACTCAAGGTGTGTATGTATGTATTTATATTGCATTTTTAACGCACCAAAAATATGTCATGCAAACGGAGATGGAAAAACATCATTTGCTTGAATCGTAGGTGCGGGAAAAACAGTGTGCACCAGACAAGTGCAAGATCATTCTTGATGCAAGATGTTGTTCTAGGTTGCATTCATTTGCATTCATGAATCTGATCTGAAAAATATTTTCAAGCAATTTATTATTAGTTTCTTATTTTCTTTTTTTTATTCGGTTCTTCGAATTTTTTAGGTAGATGATCAAGAGCGAGAATCTACAGATCTGGTTACGATCTCTAGATACAGGTTTCTAAAGCTTAGAAATAGGCCTGTATTAGTCCTTAGAGGACCCTCAAACAACCATCTGACTCCACTAGACCGGCGCTCGAGATCCCATCATATGCAAGCAGGCTCTCAACATTTTTAGGCCAACGTTGAATCTGAGCCGCCAATAGCCAAAAAAATGTAAATTTTGGCAGTTGGTTAAAAAGTTTCCAATTTAGCGAAGGCCTTCATAGCTAACTTTTGTTGTAACCTTCAGCCTTAGAAGTTCAATTAATGATTCTGTAGCCATGAACAAAACAATGAATTTAATCTTTTTGAGTGCCCCAGAAGGGACAGCTGATAGGATTGATGCGATACAAAAAGTAACGCCCAATGAAAAGAAATATTTTGGTAAATTATTGGTGAATTTTTTAGCGAATCCAAAACAGGCATGAATTAATAACATTTAGACCTTGTATGCTGCTCAAATGTTGTTGGCGGAAACCAGAAAAATATATGAGTTAGCCCGTTGAAAATAATATGAATTGTATGAAGTTTCTTACAGATCAACTGGTATAAATTTGTATTTTTAGTAAATTAAGGAATGTTTTTCAGTGGGTTAATTATGTATAGTGCAGTTCTAACTGTTATTTTTGGAGCACGTTATGTTTAGAGCTTGTAAATATTCTGTGTCGCGGTGTGAATTGTCTGGCTGCACTGACTGTATGCGATAATTATATCATAGATATATTTTCCTTCCTGGATCAAATGGGAAGTTTTAAATTAAATTTGAATTGGGCCCAACGGCCAGTAGGAAGCCTTTTGAATGATTATTGACACTATGACATTCCTTAGTATCATGCATTAACATGGGGAAATTTGAATTGTGTGGAGGAGTATTTGAAAACGTGTGCATTTTTAACACAGGTAGCTAGCTACCTGTGAAATTTCTGTATGCTTATCGGTGATCAGAAGGATAATCGATATAACGAGTATATTGGAGCATAATGTAATAATGATGATGTATATTGTGGACCGTGTGAACGGTGTGGTAACACTACTAGTTGCTACTGCAGGTAACCGGCCATGTAAAATTTAAATTACAGTATAAATTTAACAGCGTAACTAGTTAGTTGCAGATTTTGCTCCGCTAGTCACATTCTAAAAACAACTTGGTCTTTGTTACCTCTCTGATGCAAATTCAAGATAATCAAGATTGAGAAACAGGCTAGTTTTACCGCGCGTGAGGTGCTTGCGGGGGAATTATACATCTGAGCTTATCGCCTGATCAGCGCGTGCTTAGTTCAGGGTCATGAACTGATTCAGATTAGGGCCTTTCATTGGGCTATTATTAGGTAACAGGAGTGAGCATTTGCAATATTAAAACATTTTGTTTTCATCACTGATGCAGTATTATCAATAGAAAATATGTGAATCTCATTGTTAATAGAGCTTTGCAGCTTACATTGAAGATGAATTTATTGATATTCCTGTTGACTTCAACTTTGTAGCATACTGTTGCAAGTAGGCCTAAATGGTTACGATGATATTTTTTCCCGCTTGTCGCTGATGATAGACGATAGTACTCCTTAAATCTGTATTATCAATTGAATTATTGACATCATATTTTGGAGGATAATTATAGCCTATTAGACTTAAGGCCCGTTGCTAGACTTGGATTTGAAGCGCGACTTTATTTTGTAGTCCGAATTAACCAATGAAAATATATGAAAGAATTGTATCGAATAATCTGATTGGTTAATTCGGACTACAAAATAAAATCGCGCTTCAAATCCAAGTCTAGCAACCGGCCTTTAAAGTGTTTGGCAGTGTCATAGTATTCTCATTGCCCTCCTCTTTGGATTTTGTAAATTGTAAAACCTGACTTTGGAGTCGCGTTGAAAACAATATTTAATATTCGTTAATTCTGTTGTCGGTAAAGCCAGTATAATAATCGCTGTGTGTGGGGTTCAAATGATACTGCTAAATTGCGTGGCTTTGATTGCTTAACCTCTCTTTTATAGCCTGTTCTGCTGTGCTTTGGTCGTCTGTATTTTTAATTCTATTGTGTGTGTTGGCGCTATCATTTGCTCAAGTTAAACCCTATATCTATTGATTATAATGTTCCACAAGAGTAAATAATTGGTGAAAATTTATTTTGTGCGATATACATTGCATTTGAAAAACTGGATTGGGCACGTAATGAGAGGAGAGGGATTGAAAAGAGAAATTATGGAGGGAAGAATGGAGGGCAAGAAGACGAGGGTTAGGAAGAGAATTTTAGATGAATTACTGGAAAGAAAGTCATATGGCATCATATGAAGGGAATGGCAGAAGATCGCCAGGTGTGGAGAGGTTAGATGCCAGGAACCTGTCGTTTGGCAGTGCGCTAGAGAGAGAGATATTGCATTGCCTACCCCCTGCAGGCCGGGGAACGAAGAATTGGCTTGCAGCCCAGAGCTCCCCGGGTTGTCGTAAAAGGCGACTCAAGAAGGGGGAGCAGTTCTGTGCGGGCTCCTTGCACAGAACCGGATTGTATCTTTTTGCTACACAGGTCCCTAAACAACAAGAAACAAAGCATTTCATTGCCAAGAATAATAACTTAAGATATACTAAATGGTGCAATTTTTGTGTGGTGGCACAGTACGCGAACGGCGGCTGTTTGGAGGAGCTGCTGGCGGACAAGTCGCGCAGCCTGGGGTGGTCGGTGAGGATCCGCCTGGCATGCGACATTGCGAAGGGCGTCAAGTACCTGCACGCCGAGCGCGTCATGCACCGAGATCTCACCTCCAAGGTGGGTGCTGCTTGAGCAGGGCAGGGACCCCCTGTAAGCCAGAGAACAGAGAATTAGCTTGCAGCCCAGAGCTCCCCGGGCGTGTGATGCATCGAGACCTTGCCTCCAAGGTGGGTGCTTGGGACTTGCATGGGGTCTGACGTAACAGTGAACTTGTGCGGTATTTGTTGCATTGTGCCTGTGAGTTGTTAGTAATTAGGCAAGGATATAATTTAAATGATAAAGATAGCTGAAATTGTGTGTGAAATTGCAATTAGGGACCTTTTCCGCCTGATGCGAGTATAGTAATGATCTAATGTATAATTCGTCTAGATATTTTATCTAGAAAGATCCACATGTCATCCGACAGATCATTTGACACCGGCTCTCTTGCACAGAACCGGACTGTGTAGTCTTTGTACCGTCCCTAGAATTAAAAGCTAACAAACTTTGATTGTACAGAGAATTTGCGTTGAGTATATTGAATTAGAGCAATAATGGGATTGATGAGATGGAATATTTGACCTGTTGAATCTTTTTTATAGTATGACACTATGTACTTCAGACATTTATTTAGTACCCGTAATCTACTGTAGTTGCGGATCTATTTGATTAATGATTTGTAACTAATATATTTTTCTAAAATTTAAAGGGTTCCTTAATCCGTGATGCGCTCCGTCTATTGTTGCGGTTTGTGTTGGACTTTATGACGTTGCGATCAAGTTTTACAAAAACGAATATTTAGAGCACTTTAATGAATTTAGTGCGTGTTAAGAGTGCGTGCATCGAGTGAATTTAGTGCATGAAATGCGAACGTTGGAATTGGAGTTATTGTGGTGATATCTTATTTGACAATAATGTGCTCGTGCTGTGAGAACGAGATGTTTCACTGAGTCAGCGTTATGATGCACCAGACGCGTGTTATGTCGTATTTCTGGACTAAATAAATAGTAAATATAGGCAGTTTAAATATCTGGGCTTGAGCTATTGATCAGCGGATCTAGTTTTTGATTGAACTGGCCCAGTAACTTGGCGATTCTCACCGCGAAATAGCTTTGTTACGCGTTCATTTGTACCCTATTTGAATCGGATTAATTCTGAAAATGGGATCCGGAGAAACTGAGCATTAAAATAGTAAAATGAATTCCTTAAATGTCTTTAATATGTGTACCGCTATACCCCACCTCTGGCAGTAATGTGAAGTATGCAGACTATGCTCACATTATCTACTTGAACATTGCAATGAAGATTATTACAAAGCAGCAATCAGTGCTCGCTTCGTTTATGGCGCGTTCACATTGCATCTTGCCGCCGCAAGATTTTGCCACAATCCGCCCGCAGTCCGCTCGCAAGATGGTGTCGTTTTCCCGTTGTGTTCAGCGACACCGTCTGTCTTGCCGCAAGACGCGTGTTCCCGCAAGCGATGGTTATATGATGGTTACATACCATTTACATGTACATGGTGATTAATGGGAAGGCGACGGGAAGGCGGCGGGAAGATGCAATATGAACACAGGCGTGTTCCCGTAAGTGTCGCCTTCCCGCACGGCCGCCTTGTGATAAGATGACACTTTCCGCAAGAGACCCGAAATAGGGCTGGGAGGAGAGGCACAAGATGTAATGTGAACGCGCCATTAGGCTGCTGTAGCATTATAACTATCCTATCAAGCATTAGCCATGACATAAGAGCTGCTTGCAACCAATGACGCGCTTGCAACATTGACCCAGAAATGTTGAGAGCCCGGTTGTGTATAAAGGGCACTCGAACATGAGTCTACAAGGATCAGATGGTTGCTTGAGAGTCCTCTTGTCTTTAGTGTTTCGCCATCTGTCTTTATCTTTCTTTCGTCTAGACCTTTCTTTACTTTATATCTCAGGTCTGTCTTTTCAGAGATTTGTCTAGCAATCACCGTTAATGTTGAGATTTTTTACGCTTCAAAAGAGAATTAGGCCTATGATAGTTATTTAAATTTATGTGATATTGATGGGACTTGTCATTTAGACTCCTTTATTTTGTTGAAACAGAAGCGATCATTTTAAATATATTTATTTTGTGCATTATATTTTTTATATATGAAATTGTTTTTACTTGATAACTGAACTGTGTGAAAGTAGTGTAAATGGGATAGATTGAATTGAATTTTTATTTGCATTTGAAATTTATTTTCAATTGTACAATTTTTAATTGCGTATAATAATATTTTAACATCTGTCATTTCCTTAGTTTGTTTACATAATAGCGATAGCGCTTATTTTATAATTGATGTTTTATTTTTAACGTGTGATGTGATGTCAATTACATGAATATTATTAAAGAAATCAAAAAGCTGTCAATTTTAGATACCATAAATTTATTTTGTTCTATCGGTAGAGTTGAATCTTTGTTTTAGAATTTCTTTTTCTGCTTATTTGTACTCTTTAATATACGAAAGTCGTAGGTTTTAGGCGTGAAAAAATGAACACGTCATTTTATATGTAATCCAAAAAATAATAAGTTTTAATGCCAATGCTGACGGTGACTAGGCGAGTATTATAACAATCGAATATAATTTAGTTCACGAATTTGCATCTTCTGGCCTGTTGCCATGTATAAACTTTGTAATGACATCGAGAGCTTCGCCGTGGTATTCATGAAGCTGAAGGTGATTATGACGTTAATGGTGTTCGATTTCCTACTTTCCTTGTAGCCGGCATGAATAAACTGCTCCCTTGATGACTCTAACCCTGGTCACTGTCCAGCGCCGGCCGGTAACACCGGCCTTGTTAGAGGCGTTGGGACAAGTTGTTACTGAATGCAGGTCAAATCGAACCACAAACAAGCCATCTATTTAGTTCAGCTCTATAATAGAGTTGTTAGTGTCCGGTACAGAAGGCCTCAGCTGTGGGTTATAGTAATTATCATCATCAAGTTTAATCATTTTATCCGGCGTAATCCAGTGCAGCTTGTTAATGTTAAAAAATTGTATTCTGGCTCTTTTCAGTTTATTCCCAACAATGCTTTTTTGCTAATTCAAATTCAAACTATAAAGATTCAATTATTTGTGCATGGCTTTTTGAGGCTTATGTTTAATTGAATTATTACGATTATTCGTAATAGTAGATAACGCAAAACATGTCACTTTGTGTAGGCGGAAAACTAACTCGTTAAGGCATTAATAACTAGTCAGTGTTTATGACAGATTTCAGTCAAATATTTCCCAAGAGTTTTGTGGCATTTGTCATAGACTTTATTGTATGGATGTCTGTCAACTTCGACAGCTTTATTAACAAGTCGCATGGAGTTATTTGAATAGCTGTCAAGAATGTGGCACGAAACGCTGAATTAGGGTTGTTTAATGTGGTATTTAGAGCTTTGCTGTTGGGCTCACTTGAAAGGAGTCGTGATACTACACACTACACGATCACCAAGCATTAGCCTATTTAGTGGTACTGCATGATATTGCCACAATACTAGTGGTTTGCCAGTAACTACTTCCTGCCTTTTATATCAGGTTAATGTTCGTTTTGAATATGATTTCCTTTTTGGACATTCGAACAATAGTGGACACAAGTTGAATTTTCTGCTACTGAATTCTCATATTTAGCGACTGAGCAGCGGATGCAAATATTTCAATTCTTAGAAAGAATTGAACAAAATAGGATTGAATTCATTCAAAAAAAGATAACAAAATATTAAATTTAAAACTGTAGCCTAATTATTATTATTTAATGTTTCTGGCACTCTGCATAATGGTTCGAAGGATAACGCTTGACGCTATAATTATTTTAAAATGTTTTTGATATTTATTGGAGATTTTTAAAGCAAAGTGTGTGCAGTTGCTGTGAATACCAGTAGCCTTATGTGTTCATCGTGTTGGTTGCGTATAACTTTTTAAAATTAATTTTTATGGAGTTAGTAAGATCATTTGGCATACAGCATAATTATATAATTTAATTCAAATCCTGAACAACGTTGTGATAAAAAGGTTTCTCTGGAGAATCACGAGTCTCGGAGGTTGTTTTTTTATTGTTTTTAGAACTTACTGACTATTCTTTATTGTGTTCAGAACATAATTATTGTTTTTTATTTTGTTCAGAACATACTGATAAAAAAGGAGAAGGATGGGCGTATGTTGGCTGTAGTCGCTGACCTCGGTCTCTCCTGTAGGACTCCTGACCCCCTGTACGTATATATAGACTGGTATTTATGAATGTCTTTATTTCATCGCAAGCGATAGAGCATTAAACAATAATAGGAGGAACCAATAAATTAAATATGGAACGTATACAAAATATCCTAAGTACCAAATCAGTCAGCATAAGATACAGCAAT
>JAQIWG010001204.1:0-25849 GCA_034695025.1 Chamaedrilus cognettii
CGCCCCTCTCCGTCCACCAGCAGAGCTTTGGGGGGGCAATCGCTCCCATCGCCACCATCGCCCCCCACCCGTGGATCCACCAATGGGGGGGATGGGCATAGACCCCTGTTCAAACAGGGGGGCATGTTTGAGTTTCAAACCCCCACAGTTGATATAAGCAAAGTCCATTAATTTAAGCTAAAAATTGACATTATTAAATTTGAGTTGGGGGTGTTAAACCATTTCTGTTTTGGTTTTCAAGCCCCCCAAGCTAAAATTTTGGCTATTCCTTTCAAGCTTTTCTTGTGTTTTGCTGATGTAGGTATAGGCCTACATATACATATATGGAAGATAAAAAGTTTCTCTCAGCATCTTTCCTCCCGCCCACCCCGCGGTCGCGAGTTCAGTAGGCCTACCAGAGGGGAAAATTAGGTCCTTGAGACTTCGTAAACCAAGTCCTCCTGAACCCTGGAACCGCTACTTCTCCTCCTCCAGGTTCCTCCCGGGAAACGCGTGAGAGCCCTAACGCCGGTGCCGGAGACACCGGCTCTGCCTACAGGCCTAGCCTACGTATAGCATAGGGCCTACAGTTTTCGGTTAGCCTACTATCATTATTCTTTCAAACCTTCTAGAGCCATTATGCGGTCTCTAAATCATAGGCCAATAAATTTATTCTCGTCCTCTGGATAAAGTGCAGGTTGCCCGCGACTGACCATAAGCCTGCTGGGCCTAGTGCCTAATGTCGATAATAGGCTGAGCTGCATGGGCTCATTGTTCCTAATGGTGACGACACAACCAGCCACACCGTGGACTTGACCGTTCGCAGGCTGCAGGCTGTTTGAACGCCAGCCAGCTAGGCTATGCCTGCGTAGAATGATACAGGCTAGGCTAGACTTTGCAGCGATACGTTACGATATAAACAAATGAGTTTTAAAACTCAAACAATTTTTTTTAAACAGAAATACTTCACATTTATTGAAGCAAATGCACAGGCTGTCGAATTCCCTATCTTATGGCACAAATTTCAAACGAAAGCGATGAATATTCAAAGAGAAAATCCATCTTCCTTAAAACTTTCCTATCTCTTCCATGTTACAACAACAACAACAACAACAACAACAACAACAACAACAACAACAACAACAACAAGACAGTATGCTGGCACGCCAGTCCTATATATAAGTGTTACCGTGACCACGGCAACTGGATAATGTCTTGAAATAAAGCGTCCGCAATGGATACCATACAATTATAGTGCCATTTCATAGGTGGGAGGATATTTAAGCTGCATCTCAGAAACTTTTCTCTTGAAATTTGAAGCTAAACACTTTGACAAACAAGTCATTATTAATTTTGTCCCTAGTGACAAACCTGATTTGTGCAGAAATAGTAGGTGGCGAGGAGCGTGAGGCCAAAGACGAGGCCCGGCCATGGATAGTTGGAGTCCATGCTGCGGAATATGTGAAAGGCGTCGCTGGGTGGAAAGCCGCAGGAGGCGTTCTGTCCGATCGACTGGTGGAGGTAGGTCAGTCTGGAGGCAGACTCCAGGTACTGGTTCACCATGGCGTCATAGCCGCCAATCTGGTCCATGGCTGCCGCAGCAAGAAATCCCACATGTCGGTGAAAAATCACAAAATAGTTTTACATTAAGCATACACGTTAATTGTTAAAACTTAAAGTATCAAAATTGAAGGCTCAGTTCATGTACCATGCTTGTCGAATAATGGGGTTTATGCCTATCATCTGCTAAATTATTGACAATTTTGTGCTCCATAGCATATTAGTGACAATCTGATAGTAATAAATTAGTTTTTCAGTAAAAATCCCGGAAGACTATACATGTATTATTATAGTAAGTCTAAACATCTAAGCGCTAAAAATCTTTAAATATTCTTTACTCACTTAGTGTTTTTAGCATGGTAATATGCTCTAAGCCCTTCAATTGCAGCTTACTTGATGTTGTCATCAGTGATTGATATTTTGATATAAATATTTCAAAGATGTTGTCATCAATGATTGACGTTGCGATGTAAATATTTCAAATAATCATCATTGATCAACATTTTACGTATTACGAATTAACAACATTCAAACGATTCAAAATCTTTTAGGGGAACTAATGCCCATGATGCACTGGTCCCCACTGGTGCTGCTCAAACCGCATTAAATGCCAACTTCAAATTCTTATTTTTCACGTGCGCTAAGTTCGCATCAGATCTAAAATCTGGTCTGCTTACTAGACTTGGCTAGCCGTGCTATTTGATGGTGTCACACACAGATTAGATCGATTTAGTTGGGAAACAAAATATAAATGCTGCAATCAACTGTCCACGATTGACCAAGCTTTGACCGACCACTTCCGAAGCGATTAGCATTGTCAACATCTTCATGCTAACTAATCTTAAATGTTCAACACTGTATGTGATGAGTTTAAATGTCAATGGTGCTCATCAACCTTGACTCCTTAACCACAACGATAGCCGACTGTGCCAGGACTACAGTCGACGATTAACATGCATATTGGAGCAAAAAAGTTTGCTTCAATAAACTGTCACAATAAAAAAATTGAAATCATCTAAATAGAGTTCTATTATAAACCTCAAGTATTCTTTAGTGCTGTTAAGATGTTCAACGGGATTCATACCGATGATGGATACAGCCAGAGTGCCAATTATGAGAATGACCGATTGCAGCGTGTCTGTGTAGATTACCGCAGACAAGCCCCCTGCGGATGGCAGCATTAGAAAAAATCAGTCAAACGAAAGCAAAATTTAATATTTAATGAGAAAAGCACGATTATTTACCAAAAACAGAAGCACGTATAGTAGCGTACAAAGACAATAAATGTCGAATGATATAACTCGTTAGATTCATAGAACGCTGCTGCCTACAATAATGTTACTACGATCTAAAAAGGAAGCTGTTGACAAATTCGCATTATTTTGTTTTTTTTCTAGCAGTCGCAGAACGCTAGAAATTCTGATTGGATGCAACTTGGAAGCCTCATTTGAAATGGGCAGGGCGTACATGTAGCATTACGCGTTAAAATCGCCTGTGGTAGCGTTTTCCAAAGACTCAGCAGTTTTGTGCAAAAGCCTCTTCAAGAAGGAGCAGACGTCATGTTTTATCGGCGCTAAACTTATAGTTTAAACTCATAATAAAACTAATGTATGACATGACAATATGACAAATGTTCAGGACAGCATTGTGTTGCAGTTGGCAGATAAATATAACTGCAGCGCAGCCACGTTTATCAAGTCACATAATACAGCGGTCAGAAACCAATTTCAGGCCGAGAGAGACGCTTCTTTAATGACTGTTTAGTAATTGCTACTTACAGCCGTACATTATGGCCTTTAAACTGTTAACATTTGATCTACCAGTTATCATCTGCTATATTTAATTATTTCTCTTTTGTGTTGGGTAATCTATATATGTGTGTGTGTGACGTTTTGTGGCTACTCGTTTGAGTGAAATAAAGATATTCATAACATAACTAATTATATTAACCCAGTACGTTCGCCTCAGTAAATAACTATCAACATCAAAATTCAGAGAAAAATGCAGTTTGCAAAATGGAATAGTGTTTTAGCTATAGGCCTACTCGACCGTATAGAGTGGAACCATTAGAGGCTAATGCTCAGTTGCATGAAGACGAGCTGAGATCAAAATCGAGATCGAGTCACAAACTCACTAATCAGCGCAGGCGACCATCTCCAATCCAGTTCTAATCATGATTCGCTTCAAGCAGATTGACCGGTCAGTAACCTGATCTCGATCTCCTGACCTCAACTCTCATTCATGTAGCTCAGTGTAGGAACTTAGTAAAAGCCTGGCGCTAGGGGGGGAGGTGTCAGGCGGGGGGCTGCACTCCCCAGTTTATATTTTGGTCAATCCCATTTTTTACTACGAAGGATAATGTTGTCACTGCTGGTCCCTTAGAGATTTTGCTGACCACCCCATTTTGTAGAGGCTGCAGGGCGCCGGCTCTGGTTGAGTAGGACTTCATCATTCTAGTATTTGTTAGCTTCAACTTCAACGTCAACTTCTCTACTGCACTCCACCCTAATGGATGATTATTTGCAGGGCTGACGAAATTAAACACCTTTGCCAAGGGTGCACGAAGTTACTTGGAATCTTTTGCCGTGGCCGGGGTTCGGACCGACTCTCTACCACACTCGCAATCCAAAGTTCGTAACTTAGCCAACTCGGCCACAACGCTTCGCCTTCGCTTTGCTTCAACTCGGCCACAACGCTTCACTTCGTTAAGCGTTCCATAATAAGTAATTGAAATCACCTCCGATGGTGTAAATGGCGGTTATGATGAGAATGCAGATCGTAGAAATGTACATGTTCCAGCCCAGCAACTGCTGCATGAAGAGAGATCCGGCATAAATCTCCCCCTGAAATGCATTCAATGTTTTAAAATTTGCTTTTCTCGAAAAGATAACAGCCTATAGAGACTGAAGCAATTGATGATTCAACCCCAGCTGTAGCAGCTACTAGCACGAATGCTCTAGCACGAGATGCAACATTACGGCAATTTCTATTACTGATCATCCAATAGCTTTCACAGTTAACATCTTTAAAAATAATCTACTATATGTCTTATAAGCAATATTTATTCATTTCATTGAGGAAGACCAGTTTTATTTGCAACGAAGTATCCTATTTTTATGCTGGATATGTTACTTGGTTTATTTGATATCTTTGTACTAGAATTATTCTCTGTACTGCACTGCTTGAGTGAAATAGAGATCTAGACGTATTATATTGGTGATTAACGGGAAAACGCCTGCAAGACGTCAGGAAAGACGTAGGTGTAAGCACGCAGTCCAAACTACAATCGAGTCTTCCGGAAAAAAACATGTTCTCGGCCGCCCTCCGGGAACACACGTCATCCCAGACGTTGGCACGGAATCCGTTCGCAAGATGCAATTTAACTGTAATGCAACCTCTGAACGCCAGTTAGTCAATCAGTTGAAGGACTTACAGAGATTCCGCTGATGATGTTCATTGCCAGTGACACGACAGAGTAGTAGATGCGCAGACGCTGGCGACCGAAGCGTTTCTGCAGATACTGGGGCATCGTGTAAGTCTGAAAGACCATAATTCACTCGTCCTCTCCAAAATTAAGTCTATGATTATGGTCAATTTTACTTATGATTTCTTATGATTCGGTCCTACCAGCATGCATGTAAGACCTTCGGACTGCTGATATAATAAAGAAACCCAAGAAACCTAAAATGCAATTTTTAAAACTTGATCTAAAATTAAATATATTGGCATTTTTATGTAGGCAGTATGTCGGTAGGTGATATATAGGTAGGCAATACATCGACAAATAAAAAAATAAAAAATTTATGTCAATCGTCGGATCGTAGGACTTAAAACATTTTATATGCTCATTTTATTTATTTTATTTATTTATTTTTTTCATGATTCGATCCGATGTAAAACAATCTTTCGAGATGATAAACAATAGGGTGGCGTTGATTAATTGTAGCCCTACTGAGTAGCACACGCACATTTTAAAGTGCATTTTGAATGACAGCAACTGCTTATCTTGCATTCCAATCGCACACTCACCCCAGATGCAACGTAGATCGGCACAAATACCCATCCAAGTAGTATCAAACAATACGTTGCCTGAAAAGCATGTTAAAAAAGTTGGTGAAAAGTAATACTCAATGCAAAATTAATAAAAATTGAACGCTTGCACTCTTACTGTAAAAAAGCCGACTTCAGCGATATAATTTTTCACAAAGCGAGCCAACGTATCATTAGAAATTAATGAAAAAAATCAACACACATTGGAAATTACAATAGAAAATAAACATACTTTCAATCAAAATATGACGAAGACTCAGTTGAACTGCCTTGCCAAAATTTTTGATCCCGATTCACCTGGGGGCTCATTTACGTAGATATCTTATGACAATCTTAGTCGTTAGATTGTCTTAAGAGAATCTTTGGCAAATCTTATCTTTTTTATTGGAAACTCCGCACAGTCGCGCGCAAACCGAATGATGACGTCACGGCGGTCGGCGATTGGATTTTATTTGTTCTAAATTTCAGTTACGATAAGATTTCAGAAAATCTTAAGAAATGTACGTAAATGAGGCCCCTGGACTTCCCATGAATTATTAGCACATGCAAGCTTCTAAATATGTCGGTGGCCTTAAACCCAACACGACATTTCTAGGCATAAACTATTCTAGCAAATCTCAATGGACTAATTAACGACGCATTATTTACGACTGGCACGGGAATGATTAATATCTTTAGATAAATGGATAGATGGCAGCAGCGTACGTGCCACTCGAACATGACTGGTGCGAAGCCGAAGGCCGCCGCTGACCCGGCCAGGCCCACGAACATCGGGGCGCCTATGTTACTCGCGTAGATCGACCCGGCTATCTGCGCAACCAGGGAGGCATTAATTAATGTAATGGTGTAGGCTGTTTGAAACAATAATGTGTAATTACAGATCTCAAAATCGGCAGCAATAAATGGCAAAATTAGCAGTGGAAATGTCGAAATGTTCAGCTGCAAAAGTTTCAGAGACAAAAACAGAGAATCACCGTTAAGAATCGTCATTTACGTATTACGTTCACTTTCCGTGGACATTTTCTAACTTTCCTTTTTTTACTTCTACATTTTTTTTACTTTCCATTTTCAAACTTTCCACGGTTGGACTTTTCCCACGGTTAAGAATGGCCTGCAAACGTGAAAAATAGACAAGCACTGTATAGGATCTGAGCTTCAAGAAGATGGAGCGGCAATTGCCCATAGTTGCTAACAGGACCTGTGGCGAAAATCAGACGGCCATTGCCGCCCCTGCAGCATACATGCACATGTACATGTAGGTGTCGCTGCCTATGAGCACAATACAACAGCAACGAAAATAAAATAAACAAATAGATAAAGCATAGAGGATTTGAAATTAGAGTACTATGCAAGCGGAGCGTGTCAATTTATCACAGAAAGCTACACGTCTAGCATGTACTGCAGATGCAATAGTTTAAGACACTCATCAGGGAACGCAATAAACATCGCTAAACATTCAAACTTCTACGAGCGTCAGAGTGCGAAATTAATTGGTGCAGTCAGCCATCCGTTTAATCCGATACATGGAGATAATCCAGGGTCGAAGATGGGAAGATACCCAGATTATCGGATATTTATCATCCATTTTCGATGACGCATGTACAGATGTAGGTGAATGAGCCGAAAAGATCCATAGCCCAATAGATACTAAAATATATAAAACAGAAATCACGGTGTGAACATTTTGTTTTTGTCTTTTTGTAGTTTCAGTTTTGTGTAGCACAAAGATTATATACAGTCCGGTTCTGTGTAAGGGAGCCCCTCACAGAATCGCTCCCCAGTCTTTAGTCGCCTTCTACTACTCGCATGGGGAGCTTTGGGCTGCAAGCCGATTGTTTATCAACTATTCTTTGTCCCTCGGCCTGCAGGGGCAGTATATACTGTGAACAGTGTCTATGGTTAGCCCACACGTAGGCTACAAGGTACATTTGTGTTCTAAATGTCTATAATAATTATTATGAAGGCTTTAGGCTAAAATACCGGAATGAAAGTCATGGACTTCTCCGCGAGAAAGAATCCCTTCGCGCTGCCTCTGTTGGCGCGAACCGTCGCCTGAAACACAAAGCAGCAGGCGTCATGAAAACTCATGTATTTTTGTTCATGACATTTGCATTTGTGCCTGTATTTTATTCGGAAGCTCACAGCAAATGCACGCCAAGCATGCATACTGCAGAGGCTGACAATCAGTGGACTTGCAAAAAATACATCCGGGTCGGGGATGGTAACGGATACCTTTTCGATCCTTACAGAACACACGACTGAACCCGAGAGGAGGGGGGGAGCCTTTGCCCTCGTAGTCCAATCGTCCTCGCCCCCCCCCCCCCGCCCAACTGCCGTAGGAGTTCAATCGCTAATCGACGAAAAAGACAACTAAAATAACAACAACATCAGCAACAAACGCCAACTATTTTCAATTGAGGATACCACCATAGAACTTGAGACGCCACGCCACAGTAGGCTGGAGCTCTGTCAAGTTTTATATATCCACAAAAATCATCAAATATCGCGAACCAGACGAGGGGAAAATAAAAAAAGTGACGGCACGGCAATGAATGGGAAAGTCATGACTATGACATTGCGTCCGTTCAAGGAAAAAAAGAAAAACACAAAACGTACGACGATGCCGACGATCATGACGACGACGAAGTAGAGGACGATGACGACGATGTCCCACGTCGTCAGCGTCACGTTGACGTCCACCATTGTCACGATCACTCGATTTGAGCGTCACTCAGAACTTTAAAGCGCATCAAATTGTTATCTGGAAATTAGTCCGGAGGCGCAAATACAGCGCAGAATTTGTTCAGGCCATCTAAAGAGCCTAGGCTAGCCTACTGCTTTATTAGCTTAAATGCATGTGATGAGGCGGCTAACTATAGGCCTAACGTTGGTCTATCATTCCATCAGGAAACGTTTGCTGCACACATTTTCTATAAAACCGGCTCTTTTTAGATTTACATTAGATCTAATAATTGCCTACGGTTTCACCACCGATAATTCAGTTAACCGGTTTAGCATCTGTAGCCTAGCCTATGCTACAACGGCTAACAAAATTTAATTTATTTAGCCTATTCATCTCGTTGACCCGAGAGTTCGTCCTTCGCAAGTGATTTGAGAAACTTATTGCAGGCTCGAAGCGCCTATAGCCTGCTTGTACATGTACGCTGACATCAGTGTTATAGTAGCTTATGTACGTGTAATGCTGCATGCTCGCTGAGAGGGCTTCTGGCCTCCGGAATTTATCTACACCCCCAACAGGCCTACATCCCTGCTACACCCCTCCTACACCCCCATCCCAACTTTTGAGAACACAAAGTTCAAGTTAGAACACCCCCTTTGGGGGGATGTAGCGGGGGTGTAGGGGGTGTAAGGGGGTGTAGGGGGGTGTAAGGGGGTGAAAGGGGGGAGAGGGGGGGGGGGGGGGGTGTAGGATTGAAAGTGTGACGGTGCATGCTAAGTTAAAAATGGAAAGTATTTAATAACTGAAAGGATAATGATGATGTCTTGTACAATGTAGCCTATACTGTCCGACATGTACGAGACAATGTTTATTTAGGCCTATGTAGCCTGAAATCAACAGATGTAAGCCAAGTTCGGTTGACTTTCTTAAATATTGCGTGCGCATCACTACTTTATAGGAACTGTATAGTGTCTAGGCTGTAGCGATGGGCGTAGCAGCTTAATCAGTGATGGTGGAAAGTGGGGACTTTTCCCTTTCCTTGCAAAACTCACGAGCCTATTGTTATTCAGGTGGGGTTCGAGTGAGGACCAGGACTACATTGCGTAGATCGCGGTGGAGCCAGCCCATCATGGTAGGGGACAGTACACGCTCGTCCTCAGTGAGGACATTTCTCCACCGTCAACCTATAGCCAGGGGCGTTGCCACGGACTGGGCTATGGGGGTTACAAAATTCTTTGAGGTAACTTACCTACAATATACCTATGGTTTCTCAAATACTATTCTCTGACAGACTGTAATGCTTCTTTTCTCACTACGGTGCAAACCTCATGAGCGGGTGGGGGGAGCTGACAAGAAATGTTCAACACTCGGGGGGATTTGCATTAATCATGGGGGACGCCCTGAAATCATGGACGGGACGCCCTCGTCCGTGGAGGGGACGCATCCCCCCCCCCCCCCATCCTGTAAGCGGCTTCTTCCCCTCGTTCTAGACGACTAGACCTACGACGCTGGCTATGCGTGCCTACGTCGACACGCAACAGAGACAAAGTAATTAGCCTGCCTCTAAATCATGACTATTATCGTGCAACATGCCATTAGGGCTAACATGCCAACATTCTTCTTGCGCTTCTTGCAGTGCAGCGACGCATTCGTTAGATTGCGCCGCAGTACTGCGCGCGACAGTCAGCCAGTAAAAAGCAAAGTAGCCAATAATAGCCTAATACTTTTCTTATAAATTAAAAATGAATTTTAAAATTAATAATAAAGCGGTGCGGGCATTTAATGGGCTATGCTATTGACTCTCGATGATTTGTTACTAATTTTACAAGACGGTGTAACAAACAAAATCTACAACTTACAAAGGCAGGATGTCAAATCCTACTTTATGGCGTAGGCTGTATATACACGTAGGACTGCAGACATTAGTTAATCCTATAAAGGATAATAAAACCAATTGGTCCGTTTTGCCTCCAGAAGATACGCGTAGGGCGCGGGCATATTTATAAACAATATATTTAGACCTGGGGGCGGGCAGCCTGGCTGTAATTATTTTGTTCAGTGCTGGTTTGAGAAGTTAACGTTCGGACTCGCAAAAGCTTTAAATGTTTCGTGGTCGCGACCGGGTCAATAACTGGGCGCGCTTAATAGCCTCCTGCTACAATAAAAAGCAGAATGCTACAAGAGCCGTAGGTCTGATTGCGTAAAGCGTCTACGATGGCGGCGAGAAGAGCATTGAAGGAATTTTGCAACCGAGCCTGCACATAGGGCTTATCGGCCTCGTCGTAATTATTGCTGTCTAATTTTATGCCATCCGCCGCTTAAATTTAGCACTTAAGTTATACTGCAATGAGAGTAGTAGCAGTTCAAATGAAGCAAAAAGTTGACTATCTCAGACTGTAATGGCGTAGTGCGTGCTCGGACAATAATAATTAGAATAATTAAGCTACTCCGAACTTGTTAAACGATGAAAAAGTCAAATGTATTACCGGTATGGTTTTATAACTCTGATGGCCTACACTCTGATGGCCTACAGTTATTTTGCCCGCGCATGGAATTTTGCATCGCAATGCAGTAGATAAGGCCGGTAGATCACTGTCCGATTCCCATCATGGTCCCGCCGTGCACTTTAATACTTGAGGAAGTGGGGTGGCCGGAGACTGCGTGGAGTGGAGTGACCTTGGGCTAGCGCGTTACTGTGGCATCCTTGACGTCGCATAGCGGCTTTCCGAAGAACCAAACGTACATGGAAATTTATTGCATGACAATTAGACATTCGATTCTGATAGGCCCAATATTCTTCAGCTGAACGTGATCTGTTTGTAGATCTACATTATGTACAATGTACACGGTGATTCAGAAAAAACGGGAACCAGTAGGATGATCATTATTACTCGACCAATTGCAAATCGATTTACATGAAACTTTTAACGTCGCAGGCGTCGTATGGTATTGCACCGCTGTTCGTTAAATATTTATCTTGATTTCCTTAAAGTTCAGATGTTTACACATTCCAACAAGACGGCGCACCGGCGCAAAGAGCTCGAGAGACAGTTGAACTGCTACAAAACGAAACCCCCGACTTCATTCCTTTACACTCTGGCCACCAAACAGCCAGGACTTGAATCCAGTGGATTATAAAATATGGAGTGTGATGCAGGAGAGAGTTTACCGAAAAAAGGTACGCGACATCGAAGATCTGCGACTGCGCATCGTGGATGAGTGGGAAAAGCTGGACCAGCGCGTCATTGACGCGCCAGTGAAACAATGGCGTGGCTGTCTTCGTGCGTGTGTAGCAGATAATGGTGGACAGTACTGTTTGAACACAAACTATGAATTTATTATAATCACAAATCTCTCTGGTACTATTGTTTCAAGTTTCGTGTAAATCGATTGGCAATTGATGGAGTCATAATGATCATTCTACTGGTTTCCGTTTTTCTGAATCACCGTGTATATAGGGATATCAGGTACCAAGTAGAGTCTTAATTAACACAAAATTAGATCAATATGAGCCAAGAAATGTGCGCCTGTGATGATGCATCCAACATTTGCAATTCTGCATAGCAATTTTTCAAAACTGCATGTCTCTTCTTGATTCAATTTCTCTTTCATTTGTGCAAATAACAGACATATACTGGCCACAACATTCGCCTCACGTCGCACGTCACGATCGGTTAAGATTCAGAAAACGCTCTTCAAGTGGATTACTTAACAGCTTAACAGTCAAGTATGGGTCATCGCAGTAGACTATACGACCCGGCTGACGCAAGCCGCAGCAGCAGTACTCTCACAGGACATCAACGATTTAGTTCCACAGTCATGACAAATTGCTTCATGGTGACTGAAATCGCTCCATACAGAATAATATCGCAAAATCTCATATTTTAGTTTTTCCCCTCTCAGACCTTCTTTTCTACCTCACAAACAGTGAATTTTCTCTCCAATGGGCACGAATTACTCTGACAACATTGTTATCAGCTGTCATAGGCTATTGAGCCCTAATCAACAACAGAACGTCATTCATTAATCGAATTTTCAATCCTTTGCGAGTCTCTGAGTTCATATTTTCCTTCAATACCCAGTTGCTCCTCTTTGTAACAAATTGTTACATCCGTATCACGACTACTCCATAATTGCTCCATTTCTCAATTGCTTCGACTACTCCGCCATGAGACCCAAAATTTCTCAATTTCGGAGCAATTGCTCAAAAAGTGAGAACCCTCCACGTCAGTGCAGCGGCACTCAACACTTAGCGGACACGCAGACGTCAGCGCATGTAATGCATGTAACGCAGCAGTCGTCAGTCCGGTCGGGCCCGGCAGGCAGGCCGTGCACGCCCGTACAGGTTGAGGGCTCGTCGATCGGTAGCCGGGGACGACGAGCCCGCACGGCCGCGGCTGTTGTCGATAGTTGCCATGGCGCCTGTTGACCCTGCCAACGGCCAGCGGCGCCGCAGCCTGCATCAAACGCTCAAGAGCAGGCACGTAGGCCCTAGATATCGGGCGGGTCGGTTTTGTCAGAGCGTCTATGCACACGGGTGGTGGGTGAAACTAGCGTGTGCGCGACGAATGGTGGTCGTGTTTTATGAAATATTAGGCAGGGATTGTGTTAGGAATTTTATGTTCTCCATATCACTTCCTGTGAATTCATCACCTCCCTTTACAAAACGTCTTATTCGGGATTATCGACGCCATATTTTCTACAATCGTCAATAATCTTTGTTATTAATTTCATCGGTACGGACTCAATATTTAGCAAAAATGGTCTCCACAAGCTGGTTGGTCTTCACGCTAAAAATATTTTCTGCCATTTGGTCAATATAGGCCTGGTAAGTACGTTATCCAAATTGCGCGAGTGACAGTGCAACAACCGCTGCGCTTCTTTTTCATCCTGGCGTTGATAAAAAATTTACTAGGGTCATTTTTAAACTCCTGAAAAAAGAAATAAGTTTATCGTTTGCTCGCTATGAAAGTTGCAACGTGCAATTTTTTCGTCTTCGACTCAATCTGGAGGCCTGAAGGGTCCCTTATTCAATTCCCCAATTTTTTTTCGGTTGCATGGACTTAGGCCAATTTATCGACCCAAGGAAGACTAAGAACACTTTGTAGTTTGGGTATGAGGAGCTTTGCTGCTTGTACTTGCGTGTATTTCGTTAAATAAAAGCATTTAGAGTCTAAAATACGCTCATCTCATCATTCGCTCTACGTTGGCTCTGGATCAGATCTCAGCAAGGCAGACTTATAACCATGAAACTGGCGTGTAAAAAATAATCATCCGTTTCCGTTGGAATTTGATTGAAGCAGTGCGCAAATGCATCTATACAATGTTGCAAATTTTAAACCGATATTTCAGTGGAATTCGCAGCATGATAGAAACAAGCAAGGACTTAATTAAAATTCAATTTAGTTGGAAGCCATGCACGCGTGTCGGACATTTTGTGGAACGCACAGCGCCATGATATAAGATTCGTAACGCGCCATTCATCGTGTACTCTGAACCAACATCTATCAATACCTCTTCAGCTAGCGCATTCAGCGCCGAGGACATTCCGCAAAAATTGATAACCCCACTACCGTTTAACCAAGTGACTGTCAAAAACCAATCAACGCCTTAGTGCGGCCTAGCCGTACCCAGCACAGTTGCACTGTCAAGTACCACTCGCCAGGAGTGTTTTTCACACAATTTTTTTTCCGGGGGGGGGGATGTAATTACAGTTTCACTCTTTCCCGTCCGTACAGAATTCACGACCGGGGGGGAGGGTGCTAACGGAAATTCATTGTTAACAGTACTTGGTACTTGTCCATTGCTTGTCTATCTTTCAATGGTTCTCATAACACCACTTCTCAATTTTTTTTATTCTTAACAGTTTATGCCAATTTTTACCACTCGCAAGATCCATAGCTTACATTTTCACCCACGATGGGGCATTTTTTAAAGATCCTAACACCCCCGTAAGGGGGTGTATAACACCACCCTTGGGGGATCAGCCGTTGGGAGGGTGTCCATAGCAAAAACTGGGGGGGGGGGATTAAACCCCCTCCCACAGGGGGGTTTGCGAAATTCCCTGCTTGCCAGCCATTGTTATTGGCGTGGAGACCATTTGCTGTCACGCTGCGCTGTCCGTAGACAGCGCGTATTGGACAGCTGTGACTATAACAGGCCCAGTTCGATTGGAGTGAGGTACAAAGGAGCCAGCAGCGGCCTTGTCGATCGTTCGTGCTGATGCCTGTCGAGGACCTCCGGTGTCAGTGCCTGACGACGCAGTTAGAGTTCAGTAGAGAGCTCCGCAGTATGTCAACGGTTGTAACTTGTCTGTTAATTAATAGTCGAGAATTAAATGCGGACAGCCAAGAAGTCGAATTTTAGCTGAAGGAATTTTACTAGCTGGTCTATTTAGTTGAGCAGTGAGCGTGTCAAGGTCTAGAATAAGACATAGTTATTTATTATTATTAATGTCTATTATTCGAAGATAATTAATAATTTGATATTATAAAACAGAGCGAAACATTCGCGTAACGTCGCTTCAGTTTGTAGTTACTGTAGACCTGTGTCGAGGGCTTTCTGCTTTCATGCTTTGCGGGCAAATAAATAATATCTGAGAATGCGGAGTTGATCTAAGAAGTACATGCAATAGACTGCTGCGGCTATTCTACGTGTAGGCAGGCTACGTAATGAAGGCCGTACCGTACGGTTCGTCTGTCGATGTAGAATGAATGGTAAGTGCGGTTATTTAACCCGCGACGTTTAACGAGTTCGTCCTGCGTAACGCTGCGATTGTCGCGTTTAATTCAAACGCTTGCTAAAATCAGATCTAGCCGTGTAGCCAGTGATTACTGCGGAAATTGAGATGAACGAAAACAATAGACTTACTTTGCAGCCTTCTCTGACTAATCAGTGCAGAGTAAACTGCAGATGTGAGAATGATACGAGAAATTTCAGTAGACCTACTGTTGTACAGTTGTTATTGTATATTGAGGCACGTATGGAGATAACGGAGGCGGGGCTTGGCCCGCGGGCCAAACCAATTACCAACCGTCAACAATTGATTGACAGGGTCATGACCTTTTCATATCCAATCACAATAGTTAACAATTCTTACCCATAATTCTAATAAACATCCATTTTTGCTAAAAAAGATCCTTCTTTCTGCCGCTGAGTCAGCTAGTATTATGTGCGATCTAAGTACTTGATATCTATACTTTCATGTAGCAAGGCAGACTAGGTATTTTATAAAATGCTAGGCTATATCGTGCCAGGTTGACTAAAGCCAGGAAAACGCCTAGAGATAGATTCAGGCTGCAGGCAATTTTTCAGAATTTTATGTGTAATTTTTTTTAAACTTAATTTTATCAAAACTTTGACTCTAGCCTTAATCCGCCCTAAATTCTAATTCTCGCCAAACGGCAACCTAACGATTAGAGACGACTCTATATCTTGTTGTTCTAACATCACGCGATTACACAACTGTTAGCCACAGATCCGGCCGCAGCCCCGAAACAAGCTTAGATCATAAATAGATCTTAGCTGCGTAGGCGTATTTGCGCCTAGCCTAAAACAATTCGCAGCGGTGCATATGCGTTTAGCGTACGTGTCGGTGTTATTTCGGTGCCGGCAAGATAATTAATATAAACTCTGTGAAATCTATTTCCACAAGCATTTATGGCAATTAACGCAATAAAGGAGAAACAAATCGAATACCGTACGTGAATAAGGTGCACGACGCCATGCGACGATGACGGCGTAAATGTTACGTAGTATGACGTAATGAATGCTGACGTAAGCGCAAACGGTTTGTGACGTCATGATGCTGGCAGAACGCGGAGAGTCATCGCTGTGGTCACACTGCTCCGCACTGACGTGATTGTGAACACAGCTGGTGGTATCTCAACGCTTTGTTGGACTTTCAACACGCCTCTGACAGAAGTGTAGCGCCTGAGCTTCAACGTATGCATGGCCACTGGAACTAGCATAGCCCTTCTGTTAATAAGATTTAATAGCATAAGGCAACAGTATAGGTCAATAGTTTGTTTTTCGTGCGCATTCGTTTTGTGATTAATGGTTTGGAAAAGAACGCGTAGACGTTAATGATTCTACATCCAAGTAGATTTAACGTAAGAGAGAAAAAAGACAGAGAAGATAGAAAAGTCGAGTATTAGAAATAACAGCAAGACATAATAGGATTTAATCAATTTGTTAGTTTCATACTCATCTAAACAGTTGTATTCTGTTGCAGTGAAGATCCGGACACCAGCCTTCGAGAAAAATTTCGATAAAAAATTGTTCTCCGGGAAAAGTGTTAGACCATGAACTGACTTGACTCATTGCTATCGACCTAGTTGCTCGATCATAGTTGATAATTTTATGTTGAAATTGATCTTACAAAATCACTCAAAATATTTACTTAGATAAGATCAATCAAAATTAAATTAATATGATGCAACGATATATTAATATTCCTTCTTCTTTTGGTCCGTCCGTCAGCTCTACGAGTGACGATGAGGCCGAATGAGCTCTCTCCAAGCGTCTTTGGCGAACATTGTTCTTATCGCACTGTTCATTGACATGCCCTTTTGTTTCAGATCCTCTGCGATGTTATCGATTCGTCTTGGTCTGCCTTGACTTCTTGCACCATGTACTCTGGTGTGCAGAGCCAGGTAGGGTAGTCGATCCTGGCTCATTCTGGAGACGTGTCCAAACCACTTGAGGCGTCTTTCTTGTCCTTTTTTGCACTAGTGATATTTCTTGCTCAAATACTCATAATTATTAATATAATATTATTTATTTGTTTGCTGTTGCAGTTAACCTCAGTCTTCGAAGACAGAAACAAGCAAGTTTTGATGGCAGACGAAACCAGATAATTATAATTATTTAAACTGCCTGCACTGTGACAGTGCACTGATCTCACGAGTGGTGAACAAGGGCTAGGCATGATTGCAGGCCTGTAAACTGGGGCGGAGGGAGGGGGCGGTGGTTGAAACCCCCTGAAAATCGAAGAAGAGGATTACGTTTTTGACATAGTTAGTCTTTTCCAAAAAAATCCAACCGCTCCTCCTCGCAAATGACTGTGCATGGAGGAGAAGAACTCAGCTGTTGTTCTGGACATGTGGTTAGACCCTGTGACTGAAGCATACATGTACATGTACATTGTAGTATTTGTGAAGAAGTATTAGCGTCTTGTGGTCTTTTATAATCATAGCCTAATTACTTTGTCTATTACTTTGAGTAAAAGTGTTGTTCGCGTGGATCATTATTGTATATGAAGTTTATTTCGCCACTGGAGCAGAAGAAAATCACAAACGTAACAATAAACGTGCACCAAAAAGTGCAACAAGTTAAAGCAGCAATTATGAGTTCTTTACTTAACTACACTGATATCAGCTTTGGCCCTTACTATTATAGTTTATGTCACAATTCGAGTCTCCTCATTTCCTTCTGCATTATCTTTTAGCCTTATGTTTTTTGACCTCTGACAATTAAACTATGATGTTTCAATATGTAAAAGTAATTTATCAACACTGAAACCCTGCACTACATGTAGCCCATGTATGCATATAGCACTTTGCCATAGCAGCACAAGCCTATACTGCTTGAGTAGGCGATCGCAAATCGAATTCAAAGATTGAACTTATCGACTTACGGGTCAGTGCTGTTGAGGCTTTGGCCTTTAGTTCATAGGACCAGTTCGCAAATCTGATCAAACCTGATGATATCATTGATTAAATTATCGATACAACTGAGAGGTCGCCAGAATCAAGAGATCGACAGCCTAATCTAACTAGAAGACTGCAATCTAGTCTCCTTTGTTCTATATGGCCTACATAGGCCTTTGTCCAAAGTGCTACGCCTAATGATTTATATCTAACCATTATTATAGTAATCTATAATTAACATGTGCTTCATTCACTTGATCGTTATTTGGCTTGACAGAGCTGAATTTTGGCATGATCAGGGTGCCCTATACACATACTGAAAACGGGCCTCCAGGGACGGATTCAGGATTGGTTCATGGCGGGGGAGGGGGGGGGGATGAGGCGGGGGAGTGGGGGGGGGGGGGGGGGTTAATGTCGCCAGCTTTGTACATGTAGCCTAGTTCTGCCAAAGTAGGTCCAGTGACGACAAGTTTGAACGGACAACGCGTATTTTTATTTTTAATGTGCAGAAGTCGTAAGCTGGGTGGTGAAGCGGTTGGGACGAAGTATTTCAGTCAAGTTATATATACTATGTCAAAATCAATTCTTGTCTCTTACTTTTGAGAAAACTGGTTACATTTCATTTCTGATTCGAGACATTAAATGAGAAGATTCAATGCGTTAGGTCTTTTATGTCGCACATTGTTACATCGATCACCGTTTTATCTAAAAAACAATTTCGTGCTGGTGGTGGGGGGAGGATGGGGGGGAGGGGAGAATGCATCCAACCTGGATCCGTCCTTGGGGGCCTCCATCAATTAAGGGCCTCCGCCCTCAGCCCTCCCCCGAAAATAAATACGGTGTCAATATAATGTAAATGTATATATAGAGTAATTAAATGCGAAGTAATACAAGTGAAATCAGAGAGATGAACAGTAGCTGCTAAGAATGAGCCTAATGATCTCAAGTTTATTTAGCACCCCACTCTCCCCCGGGTCACAAATTCTACATTTGACTCATAATCGAGGATTGGTTAGTCCGGGATGATAATATCTTAACTCAAGGGGGTTAAAAATTAAAAATCGATCCCTGCCGGATCATTTTATTTGGCGAAGTGGGGAGGTCAAAGACAACGTAGTCGTACAAGGTGGGTTTGAATCTACCCCCCCCTCCCAAGCTGAATTTTTTTCTTGAAGTGGGAGGGTCAATAATTCAGATCAGGGGTAAAAGGATTCAACTCCTTCAACACGGCCGGTGCATCAAACCGTGGTAACTGATAAAGGACAGGTCACAAAAACGCCCACTCGTTTTAAATAAGACTCGCATAAAGGAACGAGGGCACATGACACTTGTACGACACACAGAAACTTTAAAAATAGTTGCGCTCTACATGACGCATGTTATAGTCTGATAGTTTTTATGTAGGCCTATGAAGTCTAAGCAAAATAACCATAATACTAGTATATCGGTACCTAGTTTACTGCTATAAGAAGCATGTGTCATAACGACTAACTTTATAGTTTCTTTTCTGAATGCACACGCTCTTAATAACTCGAATAAAAATGACAGCTTCCCTCAACGCGCGCATCTACGGGGGGGTGGGGGGGAGGGTGGGGGGGGGCTAGGGGGTGGGAGATCGGGGGGGTGGGGGGTGGGGGGGGGGCTGGGGGGGATGGGAGGTGGGGAGGTGAGGGGAGTGGTGGGGGCGTGGTGGGGGGGCAGGGAGGTGGAGGGTGCATCCCCTCTTAAATTCTCAACCAATCCACCTCCATTGAAAAAAAACATCTTGAGGAGTTCAGATTTGAACCTCTGCAACGTTTCTATGCTTTAGAATATTTTCAATTCATCCGCTCAGTTTCTTCTCATCCACCCCCAGTTTCTTAACCTCCCCCAACCCGTGGTAAAACAGACTGCTTTTCAGTTTGTGACAATACTAAGTTTGAGAGGAGAGAAAATGACACTTATTTCGACGTTGTTTAGACGTCAAACGAGCATCGTTCCTTCTCAAACTTGAGTAGAATTGCATTCCAAAATGTTAGTGTAAAGCAATAGTAATGCATAGGCAACGATATGGTACTATAATGGCAATGACTAAGAAATTATCTGTGGTTTGGCCTCCCCAGTTCTTTGTGGCAGGCCTCTCCAGTTAAAATGTGAGTTTCGCTGGCTTCAGATGGAAAGGAACACGTCTCCCCGAGGACCCTGTGTATCAATGAATAAATTGTGAAAAGGCCGTAGCCTATCTGATCAATAATGTGTAGTTGTAAAATGACTGGTAGTAAAATCTGCAGCGATGAGACTAAAACAGACCAGCGCGATCGACTCAGTTTCCGAATCATGAGATGTTTGTGAGCGCGCTCGTCATGTGACCATCGTCATTGCGTTCCAAATCTCCAGTGCTTCTCAAACTTCTGGATATCACGAACCGGCGACTTTTTACCAGCCTGCCCAAAACTTGCGACTTTTATGGCAATAATTTCCTTTCGCATGGTTCTGTAAAATGTTATTTAAATAGTCTACAAGGTCCAGTATAGCCTACGATATTATTTGAATGTCATAGGCTCCTAGTTGCAAAGCATTTAATGTGTTATCAACACAAACGTAGCATTGCAGTCTCAAACTCGTCAATACGATGCATTTAAGAAATGTTAAGCGTATTTCAAAGGCAAGAAGTTGACCAATTCTTTCCGCTTGCAGCGGACACGCCGTTGTGGCAAAATAATGACATATCATTATATCAAATACTACTTTTAATGTGCGATTTAAACAGAGTTGTGAACCTAAAACAAGATATGACATCTACATCATCAACTTGCGTTTGATTTGCTAATGTGGCCAGCATTAAAATTCAAATTTGGCGCGACGCATTGTAATTGGATTGTCTACTTCTCTGCTGTATTTATGATTGGTTATGACGATAAAGGTTTCAGAGGTTTCAAATTTGGTCGGCCGCACAGCAGCTGGGCTAATGGCCTGTCGAAGCTCATCTACCCTTTGGTAAATTAATAATTACGCAATTTATATGACATTGTGGCAAATGACATTGTGGCAAATGACATTGTGGCAAATGACATTGTGGCAAATGACGTTGTGGCAAATGACATCGTGGCAAATGACATCCTGGCAAATGACGTTGTGGCAAATGACATCGTGGCAAATGACATCGTGGCAAATGACATTGTGGCAAATGACATTGTGGCAAAATGCGATTCGAGAACCGGTGTCATACAGGCGCCGATCAGCAGACCACCGCTTTGAGAAGCGCTGGCTAGACGAGACAACACGAATGATGAACAACAGATCGAAGTTATCGAACCATTGAGTTTTGCCACGAGTAGGCGTACGCCCATTACGCTAGAAGTAGCCTAACTGGCAAAGTTATTTAAAGCGTAATGATCCTGATAAACTCGTCCTCAGATCAGCATTTGGCTTTTAATTGTTGATATCAATAGCGTATACATGCAGGCTTAAACATAGTGCCACATAGTTCAAGTTAAAGTATTAAATGGTCGGCTCTTATAATGTGCACAGTAAGTAATAAAGTTCAGTCTTTGAGCAAAAAATGACCCCACTTTAATAACTTAAGAAGTTGTCGTGTATTTCAGCTCAGACTGCTAGAACTCGTATTATTGTAGGCTGCCACATTCTGCACATACATGTACGCCTATGCACTATGTGCACCTTGGAATTACGCTTGTATTTCGCTGTTTCACTACTCTGACTAAATACTCCCGAATAGATCCCTCATTTCTGGCATTCGATGCCTTTTATAGGTAATCGAGTGGACAGAAATTGCGTCTTTGAGTAGTAGAGCTCTGCTACTGAACTGACATTAGCTAGATAACGGTGCAATGCTTCATAATGTAAAATTATGAAGATAAATTTCACGTAAAAGATGCTTAGGTTTTTTCGCATGGACAAAACCTAAAAGCATCATGCATGACCTGCTGTAGGCCTGCTGTAGATTATATAGCCCACACAAACAGACAGTATTATGAATTAATGATTCAAGCAGACAGTATGAAAGTGCCACATAGCCTACACCATATTATTTTTACTAGGCGTTAACAAAGAATAATATTCTGTTTCTCAATATATAGATGCATCTAACGACGACGCTGACAATTCTCGCCCTCTTGGCGTACGAATACAATGCAGCTTCCTCAGCGGAACCGCGATCTCCTTCCCATGTTCCCGTGGGATTCCAGCCTCTCGGTTGTCATCAAGACATCTGCTATTTCCGCTTTCTCTCAAGCGCTTCATCTCTGGGCTCCCAGCACGCTTGCAGGGTCAACTTGACGGCAGAGCACGGAGGGAACGGAACATTGGCTGATCTCACCGACAGGACTCTGCTAGACTGGCTGAACCCAGGGCGCGTCCAGGGATATGCAGCAGATGGTGGAAGGAGGCATAATGCTACGAGTCATGAAGCAGGACGCGAATCGCATGAAGCAGCAGAGAATTCTAGAACACCCGGAACTGGGCACGAACACGGAGACCGGCATGAATCAACAAGAAATGCCACGAGGCCTGAAACTGAGCATGGTCCAGTTCGGGATGACGAGGACTCACTTAAGATAGACTCAAGTGATTCCATACACAATGACACTAGACATGATCATGTGAATGATGGTAGACATGGTTCGCACGATTCGGGGCATAACAGAACAGGTTCTGGAACTGAACATGAACGTGTTCATGATGGTAGACATGGTTCGCACGATTTGGGGCATAATAGAACAGATTCTGGAACTGAACATGAACGTGTTCGTGATAGTAGACATGGTTCGCAGGATTCGGGGCATAATAGAACAGGTTCTGGAACTGAACATGAACGTGTTCAGGATGGTAGACATAGTTCGCACGATTCGGGGCATAACAGAACAGAAACCGAACATAAACGTGTTCATGGTGGTGAGCATCCTTCGAACAATTCAGAGCGTAATAGAGAAGGTTCTGGAACAGACCATGAACCTGTTCATGATGATAGACACGATTCGCACAATTCAGATCATGATAGAACAAGTTCGGGAACCGAACACGGCTCGCAGGAATCAGCGCGAAATAGAACAGAAGCTAACGAGAGACAGAGACAAGACAACGATCGTGGCTCTGGTGGTTTGAATCGGAGAAACGAGTCCAATTCAGAGAGCAGACATGATAACGAACACGGAGAAGGGCGCGGCTATCACGAGGTATTGAGAAATAGTTCTCGTCATGAAACAGGACGGGAGCATCAACGCGAACACGACGTGCGCGAACCAATGCGAAATTATACCGGAGGATACTCTGAGCTTGAACGTGGGCATCGTGGTGGGCATGCAAATGAAAGTGGACGAGAAGGGGAACGTGGGCATGGAGGGAATGGTGAGCATGAAGGGGGACGTGGACATGGAGGGGAAAATGCGCATGGAGGGGACCGTGGGCATAGAGGGGAACGTGAGCATGAAGGAGACCGTGGGCAAGGAGGGGACCGTGGGCATGGAGGGGAACGTGAGCATAGAGGAGACCGTGGGCATGGAGGGGAACGTGGGCAAGGAGGAGAACGTGGGCATGGAGGGAATGGTGAGCATGAAGGGGAACGTGGACAAGGAGGGGGAAATGAGCACGGAGGGGATCGTGGGCAAGGAGGGGAACGTGATCAGGGAGGGGACCGTGGGCATGAAGGGGAACGTGAGCAAGAAGGGGACCGTGGGCAAGTAGGCGAACGTGGGCAAGGAGGGGATCGTGGGCAAGGAGGGGAACGTGGACAAGGAATGGACCATGGGCATGGAGGGGAACGTGGAAATGGAAGGGAACGTGGAAATGGAAGGGAACATGCAAATGGAGGAGAACGTGGAAATGGAGGGGAACGTGGAAATGGAGGGGAACGTGGAAATGGAGGGGAACGTGAAAATGGAGGGGAACGTGGAAATAGAGGAGAACGTGGAAATGGACGGCTACGTGGACTTGGAGAGGGTTCTCGTATATCAATGCGAAATGCTAGTAGTGCCGAAACAAAGCGCGCTCAAGAATCAAGACAAACTTCCGCAAGAACTGATGCCGATCACAAGGACGGAGATGATAACGGTTCGCATAGTTCATCGCAAAATGCCTCGAGTTCCGAGAAAGGACGTGGACGCGGACGTGACGTTTTGGATTCACTGCGAAATGCAGGGCACGTTATCGAAGAAGGACTGCACAATGAGACATCGCCTCGCCTTTCGGGACGAATTCGTCCTCCGGGATCATCGCCCGATCGGATTTCCTCCCGTGTCAGTGATGCTACAACAAGGGCTCCAGGGCACGGTCGTGGTTTACTCGACCCTCCGTCAGGGGAGTACGAGACAACCAGGCACATCGAGGCAGTCACAGAAGCTGGACTAGAGAGAAACGACGGATCAGACAGACACACGTCATCACTAGGATCACATGCAGAAGCTGGTCGTGCTCATCACGGAAGAAGGAACGTCGATGCATTGGTATCCGATTCTGTCGGGTGGCCGGGCAGGGAGGTGGTGGACGGACTGCACAGTGGGCTTGCAAAGCTGTTGGACAATGAAGATAAACGCTTTCTCTGGAACTTATCGCCTCTGTTACCGGCGGGACCGGGGCGCTGGTACGCAGGAGATGATGATGAAGATCTGTTTGCCTTGACGGATGATGATGGTTTGGATAATTACTTGCAGCCAAATATCGGAAATCATCGCACTGTTAGAGATCTTTCACATCCACGAAGCGTATCAGGAAGAGAAGTTGATACCAAACACCGACCGTTGTGGAGCGGGTTGTTTGTGAGGATGCTGCCTTCGTGGCAATGGATTCGTGATGAAAATCTGACAGGTGCACGCACATTGTAGGCTCGTAGATTACAATTGCCAATTTGTCTATGCGGATTATTTCCAATTTATGATTTTTGTTGACTTTTTGCAAAAATCTACTCAAATTTTTGTAGTGGCGCACGTTGTTAGGACAAACAAATTTGTGTTTGTTGAAGCATAAAATGATGGCGCCAGTCGGCACTCCCCCGCCCGTCGTGCGTTTTGCGCCAAAGATAAAAACCTTCCGTCAGCTCCCCGGCTCGCAAGGGTTTGAAATCCAAGTGCAGCTGTTAACTTGCCTTAAAATGGGCCCTGATTCAAGGGGGGGCATGTGCAGTAAACTTGTCTTAAACTGTGACCTGAATCAGGAGATGAAGTGATCCGGGCACCTACCGGAGTGGGACTCTGGGCGCGGCTACGGACAAACGCCCAGAGGGAGGTGGAGACGTTGGGCGGAACTGGAAGCGACTCAGCGGGGTTTATCTGCGAAACTTCCCCAGGTATGATATTTGTGATAATACGGTATTTCATACTCACCAAAGTTGGCCTTCATCACATCTAATGTCAATATAGTCACTCGACAGTGCAGTCAACAGTGCAGTTTATATTAATTGTTATATTGTTTACGCTTCGCCCTCTCTAGTGCCATGTTTCTAGTGCCATTTCAAGGGCAGGGCCCTGGCATCCAACCTCTCCATACAGCATCCTCCATCATTCTCTTCATGTTTTCATACGATTTTCTTTCCAGCGTTCATCTCTCATTCCTATTCTCTTCCTTTCAATAGGCTACTAAGCTGCTTAATTGTCGTATTAATTGCTGTTGTTCTTTAGGCTTGGATATCCACACGCTATAATAAGGATTTCAATGAAATAATCTTCTGTTCGAAAAGTTTTTTACAGTCTGTTATATGATAGGCTAGTCTGCATGTAGGCCTAAACGGTGACATTTAGTAGTCATTTAGTGACACAGAGTAGGCCTACTCTTTTTTTACCAAAATTTGTTTTTTCTTTGACCAAATCTTTTTACCAAATGTTTAGCTATAGATTTTGTTTGTGGCATGTTAATAAACATCATAATTAAACATCGATCAACTTGCTTAATAAAACTTCATAAATTGTGATATCCCTCCCCCCCCCCCCCAGACACAACT
>JAQIWG010001205.1:0-25845 GCA_034695025.1 Chamaedrilus cognettii
GTGTGTGTTGATTACATAACGCAAAGCAAACAATCAAATTGCCGTGTAGGCCTATACCGATCCAGGCTCAGTTCTGGTAGGCCAGTTGTGTACGCATTGTGAGCCTAGGCTAGCGGTCCGCTATGGTCGGTGATTTCGATGTTATTCTGGTCTGTAATTTCCAGGTCGGCGAAACCCTACGGACTCTGTAGGATTACGTTAGGCCTGTGACTGTTTAGGCCGAATAATAAGTAATTTATAATTCTATATTTTGCAATTGACTAAATTCAAGTAAACTGCCTTGCAATTTGAAGTAAATATGCGTAATCAAGTATAAATAGATTCATACCAATTACTATCAGTACCGATACATTAATTGGGGTACAAAATATATATATTTTAAAATTTTATCAACTTCCGCGCTTGTAGATTTGACCTCCGACTTGACTTGGAAAACACCGCTCAAGAATTTCTATTTTTTCTTTTTTCAGAATTAATCAACACTGTTGCAAAGACTTAGTCATGTTACCGCATTGTACACCAATAGTAACGGTTAGCATTATACTCATGTCACAAAGTAACTCTTACTAGAGCACAACTCTGATTGTCAACAACTTTTTCAAGCAAATTATGTTATGTTTATTATGTTTATTATTTTATTTATTATGTTATTATGCGTATTATTAGGACCTACAATGCAGGCTGTAACGTGTAGTTCCTAGTCTTTGAGAACGTCAGCTACAACAATCAAGAATTTTATTTAGGACGTCACCAGTCCTGCTTGCCTTGTAGACTGTAGCCCTTGCTGTATCCAAGTTCTACAGCAATACTTGCCTACAGGGAAGGCTTTTCTTGAAGATTCCTGTAATAGGCCTCGTCTTTGTGCTGCACACGATCTCTAAAGCAGGCCTAGCCTAGGCCCACACAATGATAATGGATAAACGACATCGTCATCCTCATCATCAAGTTCGTCATCAGCATCACTTCGATCACGAACACCTCGAACACCCCCCAGGGTGGAAAGTTGTGCCGGTCGCGAGTCACAAGGTCGCTGCCCATCCTAAATACGCTCACGAGTGGAGAGTGGTACCCGTGCAGGACAACGACATTGTGGTCAACTCCTTCTTCATCCTGATCCTCTTCTACTTCGCTATCTGCATGGTCGTGTTTTTCTACCGATGGATGATTGGCGAGGTGGGCGGCTTTTGTACAGCAAAATAACAGCCTAGGCCTACGCTAAGTCACAGCGTATGTTTATGGTTTTTAGACGGATAGTTCTACAATGTACTGGGTCGTAGATTGAATTCCATTTCTGGGGGGAGGGGTGGTTGTTGTTGTAAGACACACCGCAGCAAAACTCACGATCGGGGAGGGGGCGAGGGTAAGGCTGAAACTTTTAGCAAGACTTGCTACGTCGAAATGAATTTGTTTTTTGTAGAATTTACGGTGGAGATGGTTGTTATTTTTGGGACTCTCAAAGCCTCCAAGACTTCCTGTGATTAGTGCTTAGAGGGGTACGTTCCATAAAAGCACTATGAAATTATTAAAATCTAACGAACAGCTTATTTGTCTATGCCCTAGATAGAATGACAATGGTTATGCATGAGCACTAAAAGAACAATACTGTATGATTCCTTTGACTAATTTTGATAATCCATACGAATTTAGGGAGGTGTAGTAGGTAGCCTAAAGGCCTACACGCTAAATAATGCATGCTTAGGCTATATTTGATTGGATAGACTTATCAGATTGTATTAAATCTAATTACATGTAGCTCATTGCTACCCACGTTGTCAACTCATTATTATCAAATTGAAATGGTTAATATTGCAGGCTAACGAGTAACACACTGATGTGTTACAGAGACCTCTGTATTTCAATAGACGACACATATCCAGCCTCAGCAAGGGGAGTCCATGCATCGTAACCGTAGTCACTGGATGCAGACCGCGTGAGCTCTTCCCTCTGAAACTACCTTCAGTTTCATATGCAATGGTTCTTTGTAAAAATGTGATCTATGCTGTGTTCTCTTATGGATGGATGGAACGTATGAGAAAAAACAATTCGATCATGGAACTCCGAAATAAACACCCAATACACATCTATAATTGCACATTTCAGATATCTTTGAGAAGTGATGTTGGCCTACTTCATTTGACATACATGTACTTTATTTTTTGTTGGTTTCTAGACGCCGGTACGCGAGGCCAAGTGAAGCTGTCGGTGCACAGCATGAAGAACTCGTCAAACATCGTGACGGTCCTCGAGGGACCCTCAACGCTCCGTGTCATTCCCTTCAGGAGGAGCCACTCTGATGCCTTTCTCATTCCTTGCAGTGGTAAAACCAACCGAAGAGGGAATAAAGTTAATAGGGATTATGTCCTAGAATATTCTGGTTTTCACAATTAAATGTCAATTTAATGGTGATGTAATAAGAACTGTCAAATTCAAAATATATAGTATTATGTTAATATTATGTTAATATTATGGTTCCATATTACTTTCTGTCATATGAATTCCACATTTCTTAAATTTTAAATTGGAATTTGGAATTTCAAGTTATTGAGCTGCATGAGAGTTTTAAATTAGTTTTAGTTTAAATTATTTCAGGGGCGCTCGGTCCTTTGAAGCAAGTCGTAGTGGAGCTGTCAACCACCTCAGGAAAAGAAAATTGGTACCATATAATTTGGAAAAAGAAGTAGCCTAGCCAAGTTATGCTAAAGTTTCAAAAATAGACAGCTGTCAAATTTAAACTATAGACTATAATTATAGGCAAGCTTAATGGTTTCCTAAATTTAAATATAGGTAAGCTCAATGGTTTCCTAAATTTGTTAGTCAATTTAAATATTACTGCGTAATGTGTCTATTAAACTATCCGCTGTTCGTTAATAGGGGCCTATCAAATGACTGCACCCACTGCATCAGAAATAGATTTTTTGAAAAATACCCAAAAACTTAAGAACTTGACTGATGACAAATTTTTTCTCTTCTTTCAGGTATTTGCGCTACATAACAGTGCTGCACGTGGACTGTGAAATACTGAGCTACGTGCCTTGTCACAAATGGCTAGAGGCTACACCACATAATCCAGAAAAATTCTATCTGCTTCCGTTTTCTAACTCTTTCTGGCAGTAAGTGTCGCTTTATTTGATGTAGAATATTGGTTTTTAAAACGTCTTTGAAAGAAATATAATTTGCTGATGAAGTTTGATAGCCATTGATAATTTGGCCTGCAATTTTGTAATGGAACCAAATTGATGGATTAGGGGACAAGTACATGTAGCCTACACATGCTGACATTGTTTTGTTGGATTCGATGCATCATCAAAAATAAAAAGAATCCTCATTTCTGACGTCCATTCTTATACGCTACAGGCATGCCTGTAACGCCGTGTCCATATTAACACAGGTTAGACGTTTATATTGGAGCTGCGTTTTTATGGCCGGATGCCCTTCCTGTCGCCAACTAGTATAATAAATTACTCTGGACGATGATTATCAGCTAGCGACACTTGTGTGTTTAACAGCCTTGTTGAAGGGCCTGTAACGCCATGGTTTCATAATTGCTGGCGCCGGGACTCAAACCCAGATCCTCTGTAGTCTGGACTAAGTCCAACGCCTTAACCACTACATCACAGCGCTTAGCTGTGGTGTAGTGGTCATTTATAGATTATGATGAGAATAACAACGTGAAAATCATTTTAAAAATACAGGCTTGATCAATGACCCGTATGTGCAAAGCTGACAAAAATGAGCATCTACAAAAAAAAATTACATCTAAAAATATTACAAGACATCCCTGGTTCAAACCAGCCTCCATCCCTTTGATTGTGATCAGCCTCCCCTCCCGGATTCTAACCATCCCTCCCTGGTTGTGACTAGCCTGTGGATGGATAACATCCGTATCGGCATGTGCACCCTGCACCTCTGGCTCGCCCCATGGTGCTCGGTCGTCAACTCGAAGGGCGTACCGCTCCTCTTCTCCCTCACGCTCTGCTACGCTCTCGTGTCCTGCCTCATGCTCACCCACCTGCTCGTCTACCAGCTGCCCTTCAGGGACGAGCACCACCCGTGGGACGACGACTACGAGTTCACCCTCACCGAGGTGAGTGGGAGAAAAAAATTGATCTAATTTGCATTTTAAATTTTATGCTTGGACATACTAGTGTTTGATTAAACTTAGGTTTGTCTATAATCCAAAGGTGATGAAAACAAAAAAGACGTGTGACAATACTTAAGTCTTTTGAAATTGCTGTCTTGCATTTAGAATAAGAGTGTGATGAAAGATTGTTGCATTGCAATTCAAATATTGCAAAAAAACAGTGATCTGTGTATAATAGGCACAATTATTTGATTGGCAGCTGCTACAAATAATGTAGTGTTTTGGCATATTAATTAACTAGCACCACGAACAATTGTATATTGTTGTAGATGATATACGTGCTGATCGCCGACGTCCTAGTCATCCTCATGATCGACATGCTTCAGTTCCTCATTCACATTTATGGTCTGCGTTTCTCCACCCTGCTCTCCAACTACATAGCCGTGCCTTTGCGCGGGCTCGGTGAAGCAGCCTCCAACAACAACAACAACGCAAAGAGGAACGGCGATCCTGAAAGGCCGTCATACTGGTTTTCTTCCTACAGAAGCATTCTGCCTTTTCCGAACGTGAACAACAACGCATTGAACGGGTCGTCGGAGCGCTCGATTTGGCATGTGAAAAATAGAAGAAAACCTTGGATGGGTGCGTTCAGCAAGGCTGATGTGTTCTCAGGCAGGGGTGCTGCTTCACATATGCTAACGGGTGGTGCTGGTGGCGATGTTTGTAGTTTGTTGGAGTCTGCAGGCAGTGTTGGGCTCTACGCTCATGACTATGCTTGTGCTGCAGGTTTCAATCGTTCTGCTGGTTTGGCTTCGGGACGGATTGCTGGGTCTACCAGCCAATGTAATGCTTTCAATAAATATCATCGATTGGCCAACAGTATTCATGAAGTCAATGGGCATCACTATGATGATGTAGATGAACCAGATGACACACTACAGCGCAATCAAACAAAACGATGCATGACATCATTGACCAATTCTTTTATGAAAGACCATTATGCAGAAGACAACTTGAATTCCAGAAGCGACGAAGGATACCCGCGTGATCAAATATCATCCCGGCACAGATTGTGCTCATCTTTGATGCAGACACTATCCCATGAAACCCTGGTGTCATCCGCGAGCCGAGGTGACGTTTTTCAAGAAGATTTCCATTCACGACTACCAACTATCGAAGATCCGTTGATCAAGGTGAACGAGCAAGATCTTGACAAACTGGTGTCTTCATTTTTGCGTGGAATCCTGGAGTTGTGTTTCGCTTGTCATGCAAGGACCGAGTCGACATGTGATCGAGCAGCTGCTGAAGAAGTTTGCGAGGTTGATTCAGATGCGATCCGTGATGCTACTGGGATGCCGCTGGATCAAACAGAACCCTTGGCTGCATGCTTTCAAGAAATTTTGCACTCTAAGTCAAATACTGATTTGAAGGAGATGCGTTGTGAAGCACGTTCAAATCACTCGGACCGTATGGAAGGGAATGGCCAGGATGATTTAGAAGCTAGACGACTGCACGATCTTGTCGATTTATTTGAAGCAGATATTAGAAGGGTGTTTGATAGTGCTGTCGTGGCTATGCCAATTGAACACTATAAGATGCCTCACGATGTTATCAGAAATATTGTAATTAATTTGTTCCTGGCCGACGAGAGAGTCGGTGAACAATATAAAAATTCAAATCGGAACTCGAATGAACTATCCACTCATTCTCTGCTTTTGACGTCTGAATATGATGGCCATCAAGATTTGTCTTCTAAAAGTTGCTTCAGAGCAGATAATCAGCCCGTGCCAACTTTCAATGAGCAGGATGTTTCCGCGAACCGAGGATGGAATCGAAACTACAATAAGACTGATGGCGCCATCAGTTACGACCCTCCCTTTGGTGTGTCAAATATTAATAGCCATAACTATATTTCTGCGACCCCTTCACAGTCCCAGGCTACGATAATTGAAAGCACCCGCGAAGCACGTACCCCACCAAATTTTGTTCATGATCTGATATCTAAAAGCCACATCGTTCGGACCATGAGTCAGCTGCTGACCGAGCGCTGCATGGACTCCAGCCTTCACGTCGTCAAATCAAAAGTTCTTCAGCAGCTTCATGCCTTGCAGGAACACCAGCGCGCCGACATCCATAGCGCAATTTTTCACGCCGTTTCTTCTACATCATTTCTGGAACCTTCTGCGCCGGAGCTCGGCGATACGGCGGACATGGATCTATTCTGGGACAGCATCGCTCGGCCGCTGCACGGCGTCAAGCCGTTCAACCTCGTCTATGTCCTCCAGACTGGGCGCGCTGAGGAACTAGTTCACGAGAAGCTGGAAGCAGTCTTCATCGCCGCAGTGAATCGGATACTAGACGACGATCGAGCGGATTTAAGTGAAAAGGCTGCTGATCCGGGGATTGAGGAGATGAGGAAGGATCTGGTGGATTTTGAGCTGAGCCGGTTTGCCGTCAGCGTTGGATCCACAGTCATGATGGCGCTGACGGATCGAATGATGAATCATGTCAACTTTTGTGCTGTAGAGGAGGAGGAGGAATCTGATCGTAGTAGCGAGGAGGATGTAGAACATCGCGCCAATTCTGTGAAATATGGAATTTCGATCAGTGCATCACAGGCTGCTGAGGTTTCCACCAGCCGTATGGCATCGCCAGGTGATTTCACGACCGGCATGGATATCCCGGATGGAGTAATGTCAAGATCTGATATTAAATCGGGATATAATGCTGCTGAGGAAGTTGACATTGAAGCACTGAGATTTGGCACGCGTGGAGGTATGGTTGAGGGTGAGGACAATATTAAAATATGTTGCAACATCGATGGGGCAACCTTTCCTGCCAGATTTTACATTGAAGGATCTGAAGCGATTTCAATGGGACAACGAATTGATGACGTGCATTTTACTTCAGAAACAGATAATTTATCTGAAGATTTAAGATTACTCGTACACCAGGAATCCGAGCAACCTGAGATCCATTCGGATCTTGAACTTCTTCTTCCTGATCTTGAACATTTAATCAAAGATATTGTTCGCAGGGTGCTTCAAAAGCTGGCCGTGGCTAATGCGCGTGCGCGAAATGCAATAGTTGCTGCGCAATACGTGCACTGCATAACGCGCTGCGCTGTGCTCAGTGTGTACGCTGAGCTGAAGAGGCAGTCAGTGCGTCTGTCTGGTAATGAAGAGAGGAGGGCGAGGAGGTCATCAGGACAGTTTTGTGGCGGTTATGAGGCTCCACGGGGAGTTAAAAGGGTGCGTGCAGGAGATTCCGATAAAATTTGGGAGAGCAAAGAGCGCTTCCAGCTTGACGAAGGTTGGTTTTATTTATTACAAAGCTACAGTGACCAAATTTTGTTGTAATGTTGACGATGCAATTTAATGTGCTTTTTATTTATTTATAAAAGCCTATTCAGCTTTGAGATAGCCATGGCATAGTTTGCATCTCTAGCAGCTCAATTATTGTAATGTAGACATTATTAAAAGTTTTTGGTTATGACAGAATACAGAGGCATGATATTTTTTGAACGTGTTTCTTTTGATCATTTGGCTTAAAACGCGTTATTGATATAATTTTGTGCCTGACGTTTTATTTTTATCTGCTGGTTGAAGGCTTTTGCAAATAAAACTCATAAACTTTGATGTTGGCCATGGTATAGGGTAAGTTATACGATGCTCATGTTTCAGGAGCGGCAAATAGGAATAACAGATCGCTGGTGTCCCACAACCAAAACTTCTCCACGGTAGCAACTTTCATGCATCCCACACACTTGATCATTGTGAGAGACGTGATACTTTGTATGTATGCCAAACGGCGCCAGCAGCGCATAGATGAAATTCCAACACCAACGGCCCGAAGCACTGAGTCTGAGTCCCCCTTCGACAAGAATCCTAATTCCTCCAAAGGCTCTAAAAGAGACTTTGGTCGTTCATCATCGCGATATTTTAGTACAGGAAAGCATGGTGCAAATGAACATGAGCCTTCCGATACCGACTCCAGTTCATCGGTAGTAGAAAAACAACGCTTCCTGTCCGACACAAAGGTTGCCTGGCAGGATCTTGGTGATGAGAAGATTTACCTTGATGACAACAACTGGTTTTCCGCAAGAAACGAACAGAACGCGGAAGAAGAATTTCTGAGCTGCGATGAGAAAATCGCTCGTCTGTGCGAAAGTTTGAAAGAAACTCGGTTTTCTCGCTTCATCGCGGCGTCCGTGACCGACGCGTCGCTGATCGAGTACGACTCGTTTCTCTCGCATTTCGACGCTGAGCTCGAGAACGTTGATTTAAACTCGCTGGATAGTCTGGGGCGTGCCCTCCGTGAGTCGCGGTCTGGTGTAAAGCTCGCCGCGATGCACTCTGGGTTGCTCGGTGAAGTGTGTGAATGGATGAGGAAGGATTTGTATGGCAAGTCCGTGAGGAGAGTAGCGGAGGAACTGCTTGATCCGGGTGAGATAAGTGAAGAAATGGAAGAATGCTCGGAGGATTTGTATCGGGGTGGTGGTTTGAAGGAACAGCCTGCTAGCTGGAATATGAATAACTGCAATAGAAGGGTGAGTCGCCTGAGTTCGGACGTGAAGCAGAGATGGATGAAGGTGAAGCGTTTGGTAAGTTGAACAGCTACATATAGCGTATTAGAAAAAAATTAATTGATCTTTTATTTGGTGTAGTAATATTTGCATTATGATGTATAGGAGAAAAATAAAGCATTATAACTTAGGTCAAAAATCAGCCGCAGTCAAAATTCAAAATGACTACATCTGGTGCAGTAGGTCTACTTACAGTAAATTGTATTTTGAATAGTTGGTGTATGTGTATCCATCGACATATTCTTACAATTAGGCCTACTCAGATGCTTAATAGAGTAAAACATTTTTTAATCGCAAAAAAAAAAACATTTTGCGATAAAAATTCTGGTCATGATATATAGACTACTTTTTAATTCAAGACAGTTCATCACAGTCGCATAGTCGCAAATTCGCAAAGTGTATTTGGACTAAAATAACCAACTGGGGGTTAATAAAGTATTGAATTTGTGTGATTTTAGGAAGAGATGGCAAATTTGAACAACAGCAATAAATCTACTGACGGCAATGAGGAGTGTGACCAGATGTCAGAAACAAGAGATGATCAAGTTCTTGTTGCACGTGAGTCAATAGATCAATGACATTTGAGCAAATATTTAAAATAAATTACACGTTTCGCACTTACTGCTCTCAAAATTAGTAGTCAGTAGGCTTACTATAATTAGTGGATATAGTGCTCTTTAATGAACTGCATAAGAGCGAAAAACTAGGTTAAAAATAGGCATAAGATAATTGTCTTCATTTGTCTGTGATTTGACTTCGTTGTACAGGCTTGTCAATAAGGGAGTTCGTACTGTCTTCTGTAGGGAGTTTGCGCTCTCGTCTGTAGGGAGTTAAATAATGATACAGTATATATTGATCTTTAATTTAATATAATTTTTCTTTGATTTTATGATTCAATTATAGTGATAAATCATAAAATTATTATCAATTAAATTTGATGTTATTTTATGTTTCTGGCTGTTGTAGATGTCAATGAGCTACAAGCTGATGTGACACAGATAGTGGACGACAGTCTGCCAGCCAATCAGATAACAGTAATCAACAATCAACCAATCGACGAGGGAGATGAAGTAAATCAATCAAACAGTGCTATAGGCCAAAAGTCATCAGATGCCGTCGGAAAAGATTTCCTAGATGCCAGTGCTGCTGTGAACTCTGAAGCTGGAAACAGATCAGTGACATCTATCAGTGCTCACAACTCAAATGGCAAAGGCTCTTTGGCCAAAATCAGTGTTTCTAATTCTCAAGCCGACATTGTGCGAGGCAGCAATACCCAACGATCTACCAACAACGTTTCGCGGAGCAGCAAGACCAATAAATGGATCAGTGGTAGAAATTCAAGCGTCAAAGGCTCCGCTGCTAAAATCAGTGCCACTGACATACGCGTCGGCACTGGATCCAATGCCGGCCTAGATGCAGCAAACGCCAATGTCATAATGACACCGAGTACGTCAGATGCAAATTTGAGCACCGTGGATTCAGACTTGCATCCTCATCGCATGACAGTACAACGGTCCAGTCGCGATCTGCATGGAGATACTCTCAGCCAGGGAACCGATGCTGATAATGATGCTGATGAGAATCTTTGGCAAGAATCCTTGGACTCTGTCAATGACCAGAACATCGGCGGCAAAGATGAGCATGAAATATCAAGCTACATCGCACCATCAGAACATATATTTGGATTCTCGCAGCAGTACTCGGGCCCTTTGGTAGCGCCCAGCGCATCTCGCAGCACGATAAATACGTTGAATGATGAAGATGAGCTGTTCGACGACAGGATACCTGTGCAGCCACAGTTTTCTGTATCGGCCTCTCACATGACGCATAGCAAACAGCACCCGCATTTTTCTTCCATCAGCAGAATGCCGTCTGGCAGCCTTACCATCGTGCCGAAGGATGAATCTGAACCGGTGGGTTGGAAGAACGGCACGGCGGCGGGGAACCGGATGGCGTCGTGGAAACTTTACCTTCTCTACCTAATCTTGCTCCTGATCTGCGTAATATCCGGGGGAGTGACCCTTGCCCTCGGTCGTGAACTGATGTACTTCGAGGCCCACCATTGGCTGATTTCGATGCTGATCGCGGCCCTGGTGCACGGGCTTGTCGCAGAGCCGCTGAGAATTATCTTCGTCGCGTTCGGTTTCGCGTGGAAGGGAGATGTGTTTATGTGATTCTTTTTTTTATTTTTTTTTATTAGCTCCCATAGGGGAGTAGGTGATACCCCATTGCACCAGCTGATGGTCACTGCAGTGGTGGTTCCAATGTAGACTGGTGTAGGCATCGTAGGAACACTTGTGGCTGACGAACTTAAATCACCTTTGCCACGGGTGCACAAAGTGAATCTTTATCACAACTGGGATTTGAAGTAAAAACTGCTCACTCGTAATCCAAGACCAGCGACAGACCAGCTGGCCACAACGCTCCGTCTGTGATTCTTTGGCTAAGAAACCTTTGTCAAAGCGTTGCCGATGCTGTTACAGGTTTATCAAAAAATTAAGTGGCCCATGGTTCCAGATAGCGGCAATGGTAAATAGCGGTAAACTCCAAATGTCAGCTTTTTGTATTTGTAGAGTATATGCTTTAAAGTTTTTGTTCTTCGAAGAATAGAACTCCTAACTTTCAATTCGTTGCTAGTGAATTTTAAATGCTGGATTGTTCATAGTCGTTTTTGTTATGATGGTTTTTCGACTATGAAATTTTTAACTTTTTATTAATTGCGGTGTTTTAATAGTATCCATTAAACACACATCCATGGTGTCCAGCACAGCATTAGGTCAGCCCTTTGGTTAGATATTATAGTACATTATCGTCGAGAAGTCACTTAATAACAAGAAAAAGAGAGAGTAGAAACGTAGTGTAGGTCAAATACTGAATTTTCGTTCTTAGCCCTCAGGCTGTTCGCTATTCATGCCGTCATTCGGGATTTTGGACGTTCTGGATGCCATACTCCGTAAGCTTGTAACGAAAAAAGAAGAACAGGTGGCTCATTGAAAAAATCATCTGGTCACACTATTTGTTCGTTTGACATTGTTTTAAAAGTCAGTCAAAAATAAAGTATTTTAATTATTTTATTCAATATTTAGCAGTTTTCGCCTAAATTAGGTACATTTATTGCTGCCGCTGCAAAAATTTGTGAGTGCTATATTTTTGTGGCCTTTTGATTTGGGCCATAGTTCTTATAATTGCATTTGCTTACAATTAGCTTACCGGTACGGTTTATTATAGATTTCAGTTTATACCTCTAACGTTTTTCTGTATAAATAATTTCTTGAAAGCTTTTACTGGGTGTGTATAAAAAGCAGACCGCGGATTGCGGACCGAAAGATCGTCTAAATCGCAGATCTCGCGCTGCGGACCAGATCTGCATTTTAGAGCCAACGACCATAACAAAAGCTGCAAAGCTCATGTATAAAACACGGGCGGTGCATGCGGAATTTAGACCTGCGTTGGCGTCCACGTCGCTGCGGTCGTAGACTGCTGGAGAGTTTGTGCTAATTATATCTGCAAAGGCCAACCGGCTTTGTTGAGAAATAAATTTCATGATAATAAGCATAATAACATATAAGCCCATAGTATATCAGTGTCAAATATCCGCTACTTCTGTTCTTAGGGTCTAATATTACTAGTTCAGGATAACGTAAGAACATTCGGGGACGCTGTGGACACAAGGTGAAAACAATGTGGGAGCACTACGGATGGTGTGGGAACGATGTGGGAAGACTAGAGACGATGTGCAATTTTAAACTGTACATTCTGTCTCAAACTGCAAATAAAAATGCCTGATTTAAAACTATGATTTCAATACTTTGTTTCAGATGAAAAAGAGATGGCAAGCTTGCAGTCTGCACTAATGAGAAGAACATAATCAGCAAAGAAAATTATGCCGTTTTCAAGTTCTCAGCCTATTTTGAGTTTTTCTTTCACGCAACAAAGACCTGAAATCAAAGACTGCATGCATTCTATTAATATTTTGTGGATAATATTATATCGCTAAGCTAACATTGCTAGATGCAAATGTTAAATTACGCTTTGCATAAAGCAAAAAATAGTATCACCCTACTATGTATTTTAATACAACGTTTAGCGAATGTATAAGCGTAAATCTTGGGGGAGTTTGTTGGATCTAACCCTCTCCCCCCTCCTATATTTTTTCTTCTTTAGTTTCGGCCCTCAAAATTATGTAGACCAAGTTATTGCGAACTGATGCCTATGCCTGGATGTCAATATAAAAAAGCAATATCTAGAATAAGCCTGTGTGCTATAACCTATATGATTCAGACGAGCAGTTGAGTTCAGCTTGATACATTTGATCTAGGCATAGCGAATCGCTGTGGTGCAGCGATTAAGGCGTAACAGATAAGAAGGTTTGAAACCAAAATTGAGGGGTCTTTGCCCCCCCCCCCCCAGCTCCATTCTGGCGCCGCTGGCCAGTAAAAGCTATGTGCGAGATCCATCATTGTCGTGTGAGTCACTTGTACTGCATTGGCTGCAACTCTTGTCGGTGCAACATCTCGGTGGTGCTGGCTTCATGTTACCTGTACAGGAATAATCAGAAAGTTTTTGTTCAGACAAAAAACAATATTTAACTACACAATAATAGCCCAATAACAGCCCGTAAAACGCACATAATTTTGTTGGAACTTTTGAATGGTAAGTGTCTCAAATTGCGACTTGAGCGCGAACAAGCTCCAGTTTTCAAGTTTATATTTTGTACCACAAATTAGTATTAATTAGGTCACATAAAAAAACTATGCAAGGTAACTAATGAGACCAAATAATATTATGCGAACATTGTACAAAGTCAAGAGTAAGTTAAAATGAACAGAAACGAGTCAAATAATCATCAAACGGACGAAAATACTCTTAACATGTAAGGAGGAGAATTAATTAAATTTTGTGATTGCAACGATTTGGCATACGGTCATTGTGGTCTCGCTATTTATACGAAAAGTATGATTGGCTGTTGGGCAGTCGACTGATTGATAAATATTGGTAGACTGATCTAGGCCCATCTGTTTTTCGTTAAATTCGACAGAATGTAGGCCTAATACGACAACAGTCAGAAATTCAACCGTTCATGAAATCGTGTTTAGGGACTACCAGGTTTTAATGACCGCCGATCACTATAGGCTTAGATTAGTTTTGCAACCCAAGTCAATAGAACAACTGCTGTGCTTCATGACCCGTGACTAATTTACGACCTGAAGATCCGCAAGGTACCTGTTCGCATTCTATAGCGTCATTCGCAGAGGAAATCCGCAAGTATCCTGTCTGCGTTTTAGTCGTGTTTATCGGTCCGCGGTCTGCAGTTAACACGCACCCGCTTTTACTACCGTACAATGAATTCTTGCATAATGCTGTTCACCAAATTGTCTGACATTCTACTGCACTTCGTTGTCTCAGGTGTAAATGGCTGGTTCGACTGACATGTGTCAATCCGCTGATCGATCCGTCGACCTTTTAACCTCGTCTTCTCTTTCTTCTGCACCTCCCACGGGGGCACCAAATGACAGTCAGCCAGACCTGGGCGAGCACATCTTTGCGATGAAGCTTGACTCTGGCGTTGAGTTTGTGTGCGGCTGGGGCGCGGCTTCCGTCAACATAATCATGACATTTCCTCTCAACAAGCTCATATTCCGTCAGCAGCTCACCGGCATCAACAGCCGCTCGGCTCTCCAGCAGCTCCAAAAGGAGGGCCTGATTCAGCTTTACCGCGGCGTCCTCCCGCCCCTCCTCCAGAAATCCACATCACTGTCGATCATGTTCGGCACGTACGACCACTTCAATCGTGGCCTGACTCGGCGATTCTCCACCGCGCCCCCGGCTGTCAACCAAGCGGCCTCGGCCCTGTTGTCCGGCTGCACGGAGGCAATCCTGACGCCCTTTGAGCGCGTGCAGACCCTTCTGCAGGACAAGTTCTACCATGATAGATATCGCAACACGCTCCACGCGTTTCGCGACATCGGGCAACAGCACGGCGCGAGGGAATACTACCGGGGGCTCACGCCGGTGCTCATCCGTAACGGGCCGTCCAACGTCATATTCTTTCTGTTTCGTAATGACATCAAGCGGCTGCTGCCCGTGTCCAAGACGAAGACGGGAGACGTGATGCGAAATTTCGCAAGCGGCGGGATTCTCGGCGCCGTCATCAGCACGTTGTTCTACCCGGTCAACGTAGTCAAGACGCGCATGCAGTGCACCATTGGGGGGCCATTCCCTTCGTTTATCGCGACCTTTAGGGTCGTTTACGTGGAGAGGGGTCGGAGCTTGCGGGCGCTGTTTCGCGGGGTGCATATGAACTACACGCGTTCGATGATATCGTGGGGTATAATCAACGCGTCGTATGAGCTTCTCAAAACAGTGCTTTGTCGCAGCTGATGACGTGTCGATACACACCCAATTGCACCGAATCGGATTGAAATTGAGTTGAATTAAGTCTAGGTGTTTTTGTGTATAACCGGCGGAATCGATGATTTTGTACATTATGAAATAAAAGTCCATGCGAGTAATTCAAAGGCTTCAGAGCAAGAACTGAACCACGCTTTGTCTGTGAGCAGCAATGACAGAAATGGCTTCTTAAAGCCGCCATCTTGTCCTCGGTTTTATGTGGCTAATGGCTTGCAGCTCGCTGATGTGATGACGTAGGCCTGCACTGAAAACCCATAATAAACCGAGTGGCAAGATGGTAGATTAGTGGGATTATTTATTTGGGTTTAATGCAAGGTTCAGTTCTTGTTCTGAAGTCTTTGTTTGAAAACAAAGTTGCTCACTTTGTTTTTTTCATGGGTTGAGAAGACTGTTAGTTTTCTCTGTGATTAATGCAATGCTGTGTATTTTGTGGTTATTTATCAGTCGCACACCTAAAATGCGCAGGTTATTGGAACGGTCACTATTATTGTGCTCAAGTGAACTTAGACAACTCCGGCGATGTGGGAAAATTTTCTCCTAATCAGCTTCTGAGTTGTTGTTTGTATAAACATAGTAATGATTTTCATCCGGATAGTGCATTGAAATGATTTCAGCGCATTGCTTCGTTTATTAAAGCCTGTTGCTCCGTAAACTGCTTTGCTTTCAAAGCTGCTTAAAATTTGGTACTTGGGGAATAATAAAATTTGTATATGAAAAGTCATGTTAATTAAAAACATCTTCATGCGTAAGTTATATGATTTGTGTTAGCTGAAGAACTTATTTAATGAATCTTCAAAATGCAATTTGTTAGGATTTAGGCATATTTAATTGACTTTGCAGAGTACAGGTGATGTCTATCTGTCTGGTTTTTATAGCTAATGTACTGCGTGCAGTATGCCTGTACTAGGCTACTAATTGTGTATGTGAACTCAAGTACCAATTATTTTGTTGGCAGAGTTGCTAATATAATACACACTTGAACGATACCTTGAAGAAACTATTCCTTGAGTAGCGTTAATAAATGTGCACTTCATCGGAGCTATAAGAGATAACTTTGTAACTAGTTAGATGTGAGCCTCCATATAGGCTACATAGTATGGGCCTACATAGCGGCTACAGCAGTAACCCACTTGAAGAAACAATTTGGAACGAGTTTACTGCAAGGTATATGGTATTATCCTTAGTGGAGTTGAAGAGCTTGGTGAACATTACGAAATGGTTTCAATAATAAAAATAGTATCAATTTTCATCTTCTGCTCCATGAATCACTCAGTTTGTCTAATAATAATCATTGTTATATCTTTCATCATTGAATGCACAGAATTTAGGCCCAGTCTGTTGCTGGTAGGATAATGATGAATGATTGAAGTTTTGTTGGCATCGAGGGTCTGTTGCTGGTAGGATAATAATGAATGATTGAAGTTTTGTTGGCATCGAGGGTCTGTTGCTTTTTAATGAATATTTACATTTTGACATTAGTGTGATTTATATGAAAGTTTTTGGAAGGCGCTAATTAGTAACTAAAGATTAGCATTAAATAGGCTAAATCATTAGGGTAATATTTGTAAATAACACAAACATGGGCTGCCCAGCAGTAGTAACTTGTAAAATTTGCTTGAATGAAGCTGTTATGAAAATTGATGAACAAAATGTATAAAATAGGTTATTATATATAAAATATTAGTAAGATTGGTTGATTTAGATTCATAAAAAAGAAAAAGCAATAAAAAGCATTTCACTTGTGAAAGCAAAAAATCCCCCAAAAAAGCGCTCACTTGTGATACGAGTACCGTATATTTATTAGTGAATAAAAGTCATATCGTTTAATCTTCAAGGATATTTGGTCAAATGCTAACATAAATCGAACTGAAATAAACAACTGGCACCTTAACATGCCGCACACACTCTAAGCAGACATCAAAGATGATCCAATAAAAAACAATCCATAATCGTCAACTGACATTAACATAATTTTGCTAAAAACATCATTAGTAAATACCATTGACTTTAAGACGCTAAAAAGGCCTATATTACACTTCATGCAAGCTGAAAAAATAGTTACTAAAGAGGGGGAAGCGGTTCTGTGCGTGGCTCTTCACACAGAACCGGACTGTAATGGTGTTCGTTACAACACACGGTCCTTAAACTCCCCAAACCGCCACTCTCTGTTACGATACAAGATCCTCAAATTACAAAAAAATCAACCTCGGCAACATTACATAACATGCACTCTTGGATATTTTATCACGCTGTCTGTCATTCAAACTTTACATCTAGGAAAATTAAACAGTAATTGTTAAATTAAAACACATATTGTCCTTAAGAAATGAATGGTGATGGGGTTGAATTTTATGGGTCGTGTGTAGTATCAAAGACTATCACAGTCCGGTTCTGAGTAAGAGGACTACCTCAGAACCGCTCCCCTCTCTTTAGTCGCCTTGTACGGCTCGCCCGGGGAGCTCTGGGCTGCAAGTCTATTTTTAGTTCCCCGACTTGCTGGAGTAAAGAAATGAAATATAAAATAAATGTAATTATATGTGATTAATGTATCGGGACTATAACAGCCCTGGATATCGGAGGAACCTTTGCGCCTGACGTCAAATACACGCGAATCATCATCTTGTCCCAGTCGTTTTTTTACTTTGTTTTTGTTCTTTTTTGTCTGTAGTTTTTGTAAATTTTACCATAGTCTTGAGTTGTTGAAATAATCAAAAATAGAAAGCGAAATTTAATGTCGGGGAAATCTCGCTGCGCAATTTATGAATAAACCGATTGCCAGGTGTAGTTTTATAATGGAAAAGCAGTTTGCATCCCCTGGCCTGGGTAAATTGGATTCAGATGTGAGGTAGTGATCGCAGTGAAAAAAGTTTCTGTCAGCACCCCCTCCCCCCCGCTCGAGAGGTTTGCACCCCTCTGGATTTTAAAAGTGTATTTTGCACCCCCTTGGGAAAATGCTGCGGATGCCCATGGCTGCAAACCAGGGCCGACGCCAGCCTCTAGAGAGTGGGGAGCTGATTCAAATCTGGGAGGGGGTCAGCATTCAAACAATTATTATTCATGGTAAAAAAACTGGTGCGACCAGAATGAAAATTGCGGGGAAATCCTTGGCCCCTACATTGTCGAGCCTGCTACGAACCACGATAAATTATGATTAGCAGCGAATTTATTAAAGCATGAATAAATTTTAAGATAGGAGACTTAAGAGATTCAGTGAACAATCGTAAATATAACCCAACGTTATACGCGATCAAGCAACAGAGTACCGGTATGCAAAAAAGGTCATAACGTGATTACGTCATGATTTACTGCCACTATAACAAAGGATGGTGAAATCAAATGTATTTGATGAAAACAAACATAAAGGTGTCACTGACTCAATCATTGCAGATAAGGCTAAATGTGAATGAGTTCAGTTTAGTCTTGATAAAATACGAGTAGCGTTACACCTGTTTCTTATAATGGAGGCGTAGAGCTATTCAAAAGCTTTCAAAAATCGTGTAGGCTACGCCACGAAGATCGACTTCAATGCATAATGCCTTGCCTGTCTATTTGAAATAAAGCGTACAAGTTGCCAAAAAAAGTCAAATTATTATTATTTGCCTAAATTTGCATGCATTGTTGCTTCAAAATAAAGAAGGCTAACCGTACGGCTACTTCGTGTAAATATTACTGTAAAACGTGAAATTTTCACGTGCATGTAATTTTTGCTGATTTTGAGAATCAAGCAAATTTGTAAAAATGACATTTAGCAAAAATATAGCTGCTGGAGCTTATATAATGGGCAGTCACCAAAAATGCGAAAATGAAGTGCAGCAAAATTTGGGAGAGGCAAAATAGCAAAAACAACATGCAGCAAAAATTTCATGTTTTGCAGTATTCAGTAATAACCGCACTAGACCTATCTACATTAAGTTTTAATTAATTCCAGATTGTCAGATCAATCAATAGAGATCATCATTACTATTAGAGTTTATACTCGAGCGATAGTTGAAATATATGCCTCTTTCAATCTTGTCCATCTGAATGAAGGATAGAAAAAACGAAAAATTCCCTATTCTATTAAGAAAAATTAACAAATATCCAAAAAATTAACTCTTCGGAAGGCTAAAGAAATATCAATGAATATTATTTGGAACAACACGCAATTCATAAATCATATTCATAATACTTTGCAACTAGCCATATTTTTTGCCCTGGCCAGCAATTGTTAAGGAAAAATATGCCACGTTAGTAAAAATTTATTAAAAAAACATGTACACTTTCACATCCAATTAATACACAAATCTTACAACGACACATAATTTCATGTCGCTATCGTTGTGAAATAAAAGATATAAAGTGCAGTGGCAGTGAATTGTTCGATATCCAGATGAAGCATCGTAGTTCACAACTTGGCGCTAAAGCATAACCTCCATTTCACACAGAAGTTGCGATGCAAACTGTGACATAGAATACAAAAAAAACACCTAAAACATGAAATTTTTGCGTGCATGTCATTCTTGCAAAATTTGCGAATCGGGAATACTCACACAAATTACGTTCATTAAATATAAAGCAGCGGAAGCCATTAAAATGGGAAATCTTCAAAAACGCTAAAATTAAGTGCAGCAAAATTTCAGAGAAGCAAAACCGCAAAAATAACATGCAGCAAAAATTTCATGTTTTACAGTATTGTGATCTAGCACAACTATGATACAATAACAACTATTAAAAAACGAACGACTACTCATTAAATAAAACAAACCTAATCAACCAGTACCAGCAGAAAATTGATCACCCCACAAACAAAACTAAAATAACAGAACATCATATCCTAGACGTGCTTTTCTTTGGAATGGGCGCATACCTGCTATACATGTACACGGAGAGAATAACCAGCGATGCGCCGACGGAAAACATGAGCGACAGCTTGAAGTCAAAGAAGTAGATGCACAAAATGCATGACAACACGATAGCGCAGGACGCCGCAAACCCTTTGAGAATATTATCAGCGTACTTCACCACCACCGCAACCATTATCCCACCAAATGACTGGAGAAAGATGACCGCCCAGACGACGCCGTCGTACCCGAAGAAGAACCCCTTGTCGACAACCTTCTGCCCATCGTTGGCGAACATCGCGACCGCGCCGAAAACCGTCCCGATGAACCCGAGCTGGATGTTGCGGACGTACAGCGACTGCGGCGTGCCCTTGAGCAACTTCTCAAAGTAGACGCCAGCAAACCCAGACAGCACCGATGAGACGACGACCGCGACGATCCCAACTGTGTAGTTTTGCTCGTCAGTGGTGGGTGCGGCGGCGGTGCTCGGCTGGTCTGTGGAGGGCTGGAGCTGGACGACGGTGATGCCGATGAAGAGAAGAAAGAGGGAGACCCACTGGAGGGGACTGAGCTTCTTCTGTAGCATGGCAACGCTGAAGACCGCGGTTGTGAGGATCTTGAGCTGGTACGTGACCTGTGAAACAGGGCACAGAAGGATGTTCCAGTGCGTGTGTTTAGTGACGTGGGACAAAAGTTTCAGACCAATGGGTCCAGTGCTTGTATTTAGTGAAAAAGCTAAAAAAATGGCGAAAAGCAGATCTATAAATTTCTGTCACATTTTCTTTTACAAACAGTTCAAGAAATTAATGAAGACAGATACTCAAATTGTTGTAGAATTTTATATTGACATTCATATTTTCATATAGACACTCAAGAAACTTCCTACATGGCTGTGCAAATGAAAAAGCAACTATTACACGCTCATCTAAATCTAGACCAAAGAGTCAGCACTGCCCTGCAGTGTCTGCCAATATAAATTTAAAAGACAAAACACACCTGTGTACAAGCATAACCCGAGCATAATATATTTCCATTTCGCTTACAGAATACATATTTAGGCTCATGGCTTATATTAAATAAGCGCATTTAACAAAATACCCCATATGACTATCCAAAGTAGTCACAATGAAGGCTGCCAACAGAAAATAATCTAACACAGCGCGATTCAACAATAACATCAGTGAGAGTGAGATAACATCAGAAAGAGACATAATGCCATAAAAGAAGTTGCTCTATTTTTCCGATCCGCAACTAGTGCGCATTCAGTTCATATGATCGGCTACGAACAACAAGCGGCTAAACATAATTTCAATTCGGATCTTGATGAGAGAGATACAATATATGCTGACTGGCAACAATATCATTGAGTGAATGCGATGCCAAGTTGTAAAAAAAAGAATTTTTTGTTCAAACTCTTTTAAGTGTTTTACAAATTATACACATAATAAAGATCTCTCATAACAAGTACAAATATCACAGACCCGAACATTAAAGAGCATAACAATTCATACAGGTCAACTCCGTCCAAAAACACAGAACGACTGGTTTATAAATCTAACACATGAAATTTAGCCCATGAATACAAATTACAAACAAATAACTGAATTCTGCTTAGCAATCGATGTCGCAATCTATAGCAATATATATTTAAAGCAGTGAAAAGATCTATACAAAGCCATGAAAGTCAAAATTAACTCTAAAAATCTAAAAAGGCAAACGCTGCAAAATTGCACAACGAAAAATCAACCAAAAATTATATAAACTGTCAAGCCAAGCGAGCCATTGAATATTGCTTTGCGTTACATTGTATACCTCCGAGGTAATATACCGCTAGCCCATGTAATATAAAATTTGTATGGCAATAAATCTTAATGACACAACTTTGAATGACAGGCTACGAGGAAGCTATGAGTTGAATTTAACGTACTCAAATATTAAATACTTTAAAGCCGTACAGTTACGTAAGAAATTAATCACTGATGGTTAAATTTACAATGCTTTCCATCAAAAATAGTCTACATGTGAAAAAAAATCTAGTGGATTACATGGAATATAACAAAAACTCTGATAAATTTCAATTTGAATTGCATCATATTGATCATATTGCAACATGCAAGCCCAAATCCACAGCACTACACAACAGTACCTTAAACTGACATTATGCGAACTATCACAAAGATATAATCTTGGCACACCACACTCTGAAAAAATTAACCCAAAATAATTAAATACCAAACACTACACAACATACAAAATATTTAAACAATATAATAAACCGATCTATAGACCTCCCAAGCCTACCATCAAATGAAAAAACAAAAGGATCTCTAAAATAAATCCCGCTTTGTTTAAAACATCATCAAACGACTGCTTCGACTTTCTTTGGAACCGGCACAAACTTGCTGTACATGTACAAGGACAACATGACCATGGTCGCGCCGCTCGAGAACATCAGCGACAGCTTGAAGTCAAAGAAATACATGCAGAGCAGGCACGAGATGACAATGGCGCAGGACGTCGCGAACCCCTTGAGAATATTATCGGCATACTTGACGACCACCGCAACCATTATCCCGCCGAACGACTGGAGAAAGATGACCACCCAGACGACACCATCATACCCGAAAAAGAACCCCTTGTCGATGACCTTCTGCCCGTCGTTGGCAAACATCGCGACCGTGCCGAAGACCATCCCGATGAAGCCAAGCTGGATGTTGCGGACGTACAGAGACTGCAGCGTGCCCTTAAGCAACTTCTCAAAGTAGACGCCGGCAAACCCAGACAGCACCGACGAGACAACGACCGCCGCGATGCCAATAGCATACTTCTGCTCGATTAGAATAGCGTCCACGTACTCAGGCAACATGGTTTGGAGCGCCGAAGGAGAGATCAGCTTGGGAGGTAAGTCTGTCGGTCGGAGCTGAACGGTTGCTATGCCGACGAAGAGAAAGAGCAGCGAGAGCCACTGGAGCGCAGAGAGCGACTTCTCAAGCATGATGACGCTGAAGAGAGCTGTGGTGAGGATCTTGAGCTGGTAGGTGACCTTCATGACAAACAGACATCCCAGCGTGAGACAGTGACGAGGACGAATGCAGAAAACTGACGATCAATGCTTTGCTTGAAATGCTACGCGCTCCGATTGACTATGTCTACTTATAAATGAAGAGCAGTTCTGTGATGTATAGATTCTTTTACTTTGCAAGTAGAATGTTGTGCAGTTGAATGGAAACTCACGACTGATCGAATGTTCAGAAGCATATAAAATATATTAAGTATCTGACAAACATGGCGAAAAGCTAGCCAGCAGTGACAAAGGGTATACCAAAAAATATCCGTACTAAAACCAACACAAAAACTGGTAAATAACAGCTCAATTTTTGTCATTTATATCCAAAATCCAATTCTTTTGACTCATTGCCATTAAAGCAAATCGGACAGAAAAGATTGGCTCAAACATTCGCAAGTATCTGATAAACTCTATTTAGGACACAGAACAAGCTTTCAAGCACCTTCAAAAAGCAAAACATTCAGTATATTTCTTACATGTTCATTATATTATACTACGGCATGTAGAAAACTCGCATAAGAGCCATTATAATTTTAAGTAAAAGGCCTAAATAAAATTGCATTGACAAATATAAAATAAGTCCCATATAACTACAAGCAAGGCATAAATCTCACCATATTTTAAATATCGAGTATCGGTTTCCCTGATATTTTAACTATCACAGCAATATATTTTAAAACAAGATTTATTGTTTCAACTGTTCACCTAATGCTCAAATGGTAACATATCATAATAGTAAGAAGAATGACCGAGCATGTCATATTCATGATATAGGGTATCGCGGATAGGCAATAGTATTAACTCACTTATTCCTTGATAATCACACATGCTCTGGCATACTGATGCAAGATATCTATAGCTGATATTGACTTCACTTCAAACTGACAAAATAGCATGACAATTAAAGATATAGTCATAAATTTCAGTGAAAGCTTCACCCCACTCAGCGCTAATTTGAAACTGCGTGCAAACTAAAGTAAATTGTGCAAATACTACATCATATATTCCATAAATATTTGATATATAGACATTCTGCTCAGTGAATATACATAATGATACATTTTTTAGAAATAATCATGAATTCATCATACCATGGTCCACAGGCTGCCAAATCGCAGATTTTTGCCATGAATGCATTTAAGAATAAATATGATTAACTACACACATCTAAATACGAAGGTATACATATATTTTTTTTTATGCTTTAAAATATATATATATTGATTTAAATGTATTAATCATAGAAGACTACAGTTGTGTACAGGATAGTGAACCGTGCTACCTGGAATGTGGTGGCCTCTAGATTGGACAGCGCGACGTAGAGCAGGTTGTTCTGAACCATGTACACGATGGCTGGCACGGAGATCTTGAGACAGTCGAGCGGCTGCTGAAAGATGTTGCGGTTAAGATGATGACACATGCTCAGCACACCACCTTCCTGAAACAAAAATTAACGTCAGCGATAAAGATTTGCGAGTACAGTGTGTGTAACAACAACGACCAATATTACGGTCCAAAGAGCTGCCTCCCCCGTCTTTAGGTGCCTTTGACGACTCCCCGGGGAACTCTGGGCTGTAGATCCATTCTCTTTTACTACCAACATTTGACTATGGTATAGTCCTTATAAATTGTAAAATTAAATAAATTACTTTGTCATCAAATATATAGTAATAGTATAGTGGTTATCTATTATGACTAATAACAGCAACAAATAATTTAAAACAAAAACGCGACTATACCGTAAGTCGTACCTGGACGGCGATGATGACGATGCAGGTGAGCAGCTTGAGTATCTCAGAGACGATGACGGCGGACGTCGCCATAAACATGTCGCCGGCGCGTGTGCGCACGTAGCGCATGACGAGGATGAGGACCGCGTTCTGCATCGTCAGCAGCACCAGGCTCGTGTACTTCATGAACGACGACATCTCTGCGCCTGCGCTGAAATACGCCAACAAACGCAGAAATATTAATGGCTTGGTATAGAAAATTAGCCGATGTATTATTTTTTTTATTATTGGTGTGTGGTTTTGGATGTCTAGCACAAAGACTATATACATTCTGGTTCTGTGCAGAGCCGGCACAGAATCTGTCCCCGTTCTTTATTCGCCTCTTGCGACTTGTCCGGGGAGCTCTTTGCTGCAAGCCAAATCTTTGTTCCCCGGCCTGCAGGGGGTTTTAGAGTTAGGGTCAGGTTAGGGTTAGAGCTAGATTTAGAGCTATAGCCTATAGGTTGAGGATTATGATCTGATTTCAACTTTTCGGCTATTAGGACGCTAGCTGAAAAGTGATTTTGTTTGGTCTTATTTTGTCGAACTGCCTTTTCGAAAATTCGGTTTTCGGCATATCGGACAGCTCCCTTTTAAACAGGCCTACGTATACATAGGTCAATAATCCCGTATCATAAATTAGCCTTACCAGTGTTAAAGTCGACTACAAATCTTAACTAATCTCAAGCGACATAATATTTATATTTGCTAATATATTTGACGCCAGCTCATTAGGCTAGAAAGCGTCCGGGTCCGGCGAAAAACTTAATTTGCTACATTTTTTCTATTAATGGATTTGTTTGCCGTGACCACGCCCTTACTTGATGGCAGATAGCACATGTATCGTAGCACAGAATCTCATCTAATAGCGCGAGGTCTTTTATTAGTTTTCATAAAATTGGCCAATCAAATTTTAACAATAATTGTTTTCAAAACATTGTCTCGTTTTATTCGACAAGATGCGCAACGTGAACAGTTCAATGCTCTTCCATTGGTCACTGAAAGGTCGATGCCTTAAACGGAAAGAATCAGAAGTATTATTCCAAAACTATTATTATATAATAGTATTGGTCCCAACTTAAAAAAGAAGAAATGCGCCGTGGCTGCGGCTT
>JAQIWG010001206.1:0-25839 GCA_034695025.1 Chamaedrilus cognettii
TAGAAATATAACAGAAATATACTACATAAATCTATTTCCAAACATGTGTGTCCTTAATTTTGGCCACTACTGTATAGCTTCTGTAGCTCTAACTTCACTGTGTGCAATTTTGGTGAATTTGCCCAATTTTTAAAAATCTATATGCATGCGAAAATTTAGCGTTTTACAATATGAAAATTGAATGTGGTTTGTAGGAGTCGTGTGGTGTAGTGTAAAGGTGTAAGGCGACATTGTTTGCTGGCCCACCGTATACGGTGACCCTCTTGTTTGTCTCTGATCAATGATAGAGAGTGGTGGAAGTAAATGAAAGGATGCTATATGATTGATCTTAGAGCCCAGGGACGGTTTAATAAGCATATCAAATGTCCCTATTTACTTTCTTACGATGTGCTTTTGAAATGTTAATGTTATTTGAAGTATATTTTTCACAGATTTTGAAAGGAAAAAATTTATCTTGATATGCAAAAACACACTCGCATTCGCCTTACGTACGTTTTGTGAGTCCAAGACTGTGACCAGGGGGTGGAGTAATAAAATACTGACATGCTTTATGGACTACTCGCTATATTCAAGTCAATTCAAAGTTATTAAGTTTCATGCTATATTGATTGTCTGCGTACACTGCTTCTGGTTATATGAATAATGAGGTTGTGCAAATAAAATTCTATAGGCAGAGATTGTTGCATATTTTTGTAAGAAAAGTTAACACGCGCACGCCATCGTACGTTTCGGACGCAGCGCCACCCCCTCAATCAAACACTAAAGCTCCCCAAAATTGCTGCTCCGCGACAGGGTTGAAATTAATTTATAATCATAAAAATCGGAACATGCCAAATTTCTTCTTAAAACTGTCAAAGAGAAACTGCAAAGCTTGACTGTTCCAATTTGACAGTAAATTCTGTGGTGACGTCATGAAATATTTTCAGAAATCATAAAAGCCCTTTGAAGTACATGAAAAATGGCAGCAACTTTAACGTTTTTGGCATGTGTTGCGGTTAAATACTCACAGAAATAATTTACGCTTTCTTGAAACAAATGTCTCTAGAATTCCATATGGGTAACCATAACCCTAACCTGGGCTATTTTAGTTGAATTATCCCTACGCCCGTTGCCCAATTTCAATGTACAAAATATCAAAACACTATGCACTATGGCCCAGTTGTTCATTAGAGAGATATTTGAACCACAGTTGAACGATCCAGGGTTGTTTGAATAACTCCCCAATATTGGCCTGTTAGTCAAACAATCCTGGATCTGATTTGATTGGATCGTGACGTCATTTTTGTTCTATGATTATTTAAAACCCAATAACTATTGAACAACTGGGCCTAAGCTATAACCCCAACCCAAGGGTTGGCCAGTGTTTATGCCAGTGCTCTATCAAAGTGCTGGTTCGCAGGAATTAAAATTAGGGCTGAACTACACCCCGAAGCTTTGAACAAAGGGAGTAAATCTCCTCTCAAATTTGAATACTCCTCTAAAGTTGGAGCAAGGGGGCCGATTACCACAGTTCAGTTTAACCATTACAAAATAGGAGTATCGTTATGCCTGCTGCTTTTAAAACAGGAGTAGTGCATGCTTTTCAAAAAAGGAGTAGGCCTACAAAAGGCCTACTCCACCGTCGTCAATTTTTGCAAGTAATGTTACTCCTACCCATTTCTAAATTCGAGTAGTTTTTTAAAAAGTCGTTTTTGGAGTACTACTCCTACTAAACTTATCACTGCCGATTACAGCTACTGTAAACCACAAAATTTTTGCTGCATGTAATTTTTGCGGTTTTGAGGCCAGCCCATGATAAACAGATTATGCAGCGTTATACTCGCGCATGTAATTTTCTCGAATTTGGACAATTCGCGAAATTCGCGAAACTTACATGCACGCGAAATTTTCATGTTTTACAGTATTTCTCCAAGAGTTTTTCCACAATATTTGCTTCTTATATGGGGCCAGGTTTGACTAATGCTTGGGTGATGCGGGTCGGCACCACTTTGGGGTTACTACTGATCACAATACATTCTAGATGGCAGAAATTTTGTTCAGGCCACCACTTAAGATAAACGGCTGGTTGCTCGACCTCAAATTTAGTGCGATTTAGATTCATAGTCTGAATTAACTAAATTTTCTGTTGCTCAACCTCGATTTAATGTGCGAATTTGCAATCTGTGAAAGAATTTTTTAATTTGCACATTTCTGCGAATTAAGTGCGAATTAACGGCCAAAACGTCCACAAGTCAGTTTAGTTTCAGGATTCAAATTTTCACGATATTCAGCATTCGCCACTTTTGATAGGTGTTAACACGATTAGGGCTTTCCAGAACACTAATAAAGAACAGAGTTCAGTAATATTTTTGCACATTTGCTAATTCGCACTTAAACCGAGGCCAAACGTCGAGCAACCCTAAAATTTCAATCTGCAGATTAGCAAAAACCACACATTGCTTAATGTGCGAATTAGTTCATCTTCAAATCGAGGTCGAGCAACTAGCCGTAAAAGTTTTTGCAAGCGTTGATCTATCCAATGGCGCATGCAGCCAGTCAATAACACACACCAGTTCTGATCAGAATTAAATTTAGTATAAAATCATCTAGACTGAAATAAAATAAATAAAATACTCAATGGTCAATGAACAAGGAATGTTACTGCAATAGATTAACGAACATTTACAAATCAATACTGTCTACAAATTGACGCAAATCTCAAATACAATTATTAAAATTCAAATCCAGTGCGGCTGCTTGCAAACAGTAAGCAGCGGTTTGAGTCATTCATGTACCAACTTCAATTAATACTGGTCCCAACAATACTGCTTCAACACTGGTTCTAATAATACTGCTTCAGTTAGTATAATAGCTCAAAGGAACTTCTCTTATTTTACCAGGTGCAATTTCTATTCACAATTTTTCTGCTGTCCTGCTGTCCTAGTAGACCACACATAACCTGCAGCCCTGCCCCTGCACTATATTAAACAGCTTGCAACCCTGCCCCCAGTAGACTATATTAAATAGCATGAACCCCTGCAACGAATTGATCACACATACCCTGCAGCCCTGCCCCTCAGTAGACTATATTGAGTAGTCTGCCACTGTGAGCCGAGCGGACTACATTAAATAGCCTGCAGCTCTGCCCCAGTAGACTAGATATAATAGTCTACCACCCTGCCCCAGTACAGTATATAAAATAGCCTGCCGCCCTGTCCCCAGTGGATTATATTAAATAGCCTGCCGCCCTGCCCATAGACTATATTAAATAGCCAGTCGCCCTGCCCCAGCAGACTATTAAATAGGCTGTCGCTCTGCTCCAAGTAGACTACATTAAATAGGCTGCCATCCTGCCCCTACTTCATGACAAGCGTCTAACGGCGGAGTTTGCCCTGTGCACATATCACACCCACTTCGAAAACAACTCATAAGCTTGACTAACCTTAAACCCTAATCCTAACCCTAACTCTGACCCTAACGCAACCCTAACCCTAACTTGCTAACCCTAACGGGGCCCTAACCCCAATTTGAAAACGAAATAAATTTTTCGCGCGATGATTGACAGTTGCGCAATCAATCAAGCGACCAATCAAACGTTGACGTGCACGGGCTAACGCCACCGCTAGCCACTTGTCTACTTCATGTACTCGGTGAGGCGCGGGTCGGCGAGCAGCTTCCTCTCTAGCGCCGCGTACTTAATGGGCGCGAGCTCCTTGTGTCTGCACACGACACCAAAGACTTGACAATAAGAACTGGGTCCTGTTTCTAAAAAAATCTCAGGCAAATTTTAGTCTGAAGAAGTTCTTAAGAAATTTTAAGCAAATTTTAGTGTTTGTTATTTGCAACGCCGCACCGCCGCGGCGCCACTTGCAATAAACCAAACAATGACGTCATGGCGGTCGGCGGTTGGATTTTATTTAAATCTTGGCGGCCATTGTGTTTTTCACCGATTCAAGTTTTGCAACATTGAATGTTCATCAAACCATGATGAAGTCACAAGTTAAAATAACATTCACAGCGAAGCCGGGGTCCTAATGTCATTTATGCCATCAAAGAGTTGCCTCTACAATTCTACATTGATCCTAAGAGAAAATAGTATGATCCCAATAGACCACACATAACCTGCAGCCCTGCCATTGCACTATATTAAATAGCCTGCAGCCCTGCCCCCAGCAGACTATATTTGATAGCCTGCTACCCTACCTCTAGTACATTATATTACATAGCCTGCCGTCCTGCCCCTAGCAAACTATATTAAATAGCCTACAGCTTTGCCCCTAGTAGACTAGGCCTATATAAAATAGCATTGCTTGCGTATGGTGTCAGTTTCATACGATCGTGCTTGAGGACATTCGTTTCAACATCCGGATGATCCGTATGTCATCTGGATGAACCACGGATGGCGTTCAGATGATCGTGACGGAAAGCCATAACATTTAACATTAGGCCTATATGCTTACTTGATTACACTTAAAAACTTGTTAATACCTCATTGGCTTTGCTGCATTATAGTGAAGAAAAATGATGAAAAAGCTTCGATAAATAGTGTCATCTTGGCGGTATTTATGCTTGCCAACGTGGATGCTTTGCTAAGCAAAGTCACAAAGTCGCAAAAGTCACACAGTCACGAAGTGGCAAAGTCGCAAAATGCTTTTTAACTAAAATATCCGACTATGCAGCCAGTTACCGACAGTTTTTAAAATTTAAATAAAATTTATTTTAATTCTTATAATTAGCCAATTTTCCTTTGCACACGAATACATTTCCATACTAAAATTCTCAGGCCCACATAGTCAAATTGACAACAAGCTCTGTTGAAAACAGAATAATTTATTGATAGTTTGATTCTTAACTATTTATTTTATTATAGGTTTTTTTCTGTGTCAGCGAATAACAAGTCTTGTGTTAAGCATAAACCAATGACCTCGGCGATCCTCTATAATTCACTCGGTTTATACGAGGATCGTTTCATAAACAAGTCACAAAGCGAAGTAGCTTCGTCAGTTTTTTTCTTCTCGAACTTTCTAGATGTGATATTTATTGCAAATTTATTTGAGAACAACTATGAAATTTAATCAAAACAACATCAGCGTAACTTTCATCACTTTTATCAAGTTTTATGCCGTTTCGAATGCAACAGGGGTGCGCGAGATCGAGCCAAATACTGTATAACGCAAAATTTTCGCCTGCATGTCATTTTTTGCGAATTTAGCGAATCGAAGGATCTCGCAAAAATTACATGCAGCAAATTATGTGCAGTGAAATTTCTAAGAGACAAAATGCGAAAACAACATGCGAGAAAAATTCCATGTTTTACGATAGGCCAAATATATTGTCGTATCAGAAGTTGAAATTATTGGTGTTGCAATAGAACAGACGTCAACGGCACACAGCTCATTTCACTGAATCGACTTTGCTTTAGTTTTTAAAAACTGACCTTTACATTGAACAAAGGGTTCAAGGATGGTAAAGTTTTGGTTCAGGTTGGGCTCACCTGTTAAATCTGAGTTCGAGGATGTGGATGCGGAAGAGCATCTCGTTGACAAAGTTGAGGTAGTTGGCCTCGTCCACCTTCGTCATCGACACCTGATTCTGACTATACCATAGCTGGCGCTTGTGCAGCTCTACGGTCGCCTGGACACAGACATGACCATTACAGGATCAATACAGGACCAACACAGGACTGATATAGGACCAATACAGAACCCAGACAAGACCAATACAGAATCAATACAAGACCAATACAGGATCAATACAGGTCGCAGATAGAACATAGAACACATCTGGTTTTGGCTGTACCACATTTGGCGCCTTTGCAGCTCTACGGTCGCCTGGACCAATGCAGGACCAAAAAAGGACAAAGCTCCTCTATAGGACCCATACAGTACCAGACCTTGCAGGATGCGGAGAGGACGGAGAGGGCATAGGTTGGACATGGATTGGACAAAGATTAGATTGAACAAAGATTAGATAAGTTGGAGATGTCACTACGCCACAGCGATGCGCTGTGATGTAGTGATTAAGGCGCTATGAAACCGTGCGTTACAGGCCCTTCAGCGAGTCTGTAAAACACACAAGTGTTGCTAGCTGCCTAGCTGCTAACCCCATGCCAGCTAATTATTTATTTGGTTGCAAAGGCCATAAAAGAATCCAGCCATAGAAAATTGACATAATAGACATCAAAAAAGGCAGTTAGTCAGTTAGTTAGTATTACCTTTTCGTTGCGCGCCTGCAGTCGGTTGGCCTTGTCGACGAGCTGCTGTCTGAGTTCAGCCAGCGCCTCCTCTCTCAGCCTAATGGCCTGTGAGCGCGTGATGCGCTCCTTGGGGTCGAGGCGCGCCAGCAGGGGCGCCAGGTAGTCCTGGTCTGTGTCGTCTGACTGCATCTTAGCCTCTAGCTCCTGCCTCTCCTGGCACACATACACGCACACATACACGCACACATACATGCACAGACACACGCACATAGAGATATAGACACAGGTACAGGTACATTCACAGACACAAATACAAATACCCATACACACACACATACAGACACGCACACAGACACACATATAGACACACATAGAGACAGACTAACCAGCTCGGCCCTGTGCTTGAGAGCCTTGTCGTTGCGCTGTGTGTCAAAGATGGACACCTCGAGCTCTGACGCGCCCTCCTCTCTCATTCGCTCGTCCAGCGATGACCTGACCTATATGCACATGACCTAGATAATATATATCTTCTTTCATTTGTAAATGGAGTTAGGCTAAGGTACATTAGGGTTAAGGTAAGAAACAGAACAGTTTGGTTAGGTTAGAAACCAAAAACAGTACATATAATAGGGAAAAAAATCTTCCCTTTATTTGTCGTCTGTTAATGTCCACGTTTCACATGGATTAGACGTTTAGAGCCCTGATGAGCACTACTGGAGCTGGATTTAACGGCCTGATGCCCTCAATGACGCCAATCCTTAAAATATATACTTAACTGGCATGGGGTTAGCATCCAGCCAGATATGATTAGCAGCCTTGGTGAAGGGCCTGTAACACATGGCTTCGTAGTTGCCGGTGCGGGGACTCGAACCCAAGTCTCTGAGACTCGCACCCGACACCTTAACCACTACTACCCCACCACTATGGTGTACTGATAAACAGCATTAACTGTCAATAAATAATCTGGCCGGACAAAAATGTTACATCGTTCTAACCTGTGCTGGTACATCACTCAAACATAGCGCTCAAACACAGCCTCAGAGTGTAGCCTGATGTGACTCAGGTTCTGTAGATTCAGATGTGACTGTATGTGTGCATGTGTGTGTGTGTGCGTCTGCATGTGTGTGTGTGTGTACCTGTGCCTCTGCGTCCCTCACTGCCTCCAGACACACCGCCTCTGACTGCAGCAGGCTCATCATCATCTGGTAGAGCTCCGCTTTCTTCTTGTCCTTCTGGGCCGGGTCAGACTGCAGCGACCAGAGACAAAGAGGTCAGAGAGAAGTAGGTCAGAGAGAAGTAGGTCATGGAGACATAGATCAGAGACAAATCGGTCAGCCTGTAGTATTCAATGGGAGACAAATAAGTCAGCCTGTAGTATGCAATGAGAGAGAAGTATATCATGCAGCAACCAATCAGAGACAAGTACATCAGTCGGCAGCGGTCAATGAGAGAAACGTAGATCAGCATGCATCAGCCAATGTGAGAGAAGAAGATTAGCCTCCAGCGGCCAGTCAGAGACAAGTAGGTCAGAGAGAAGTGGGTCAGACTGAGGCATCCGATCAGCAAAAAGTGGGTCACATCACAGATAACGCAGGACAACAGCATGATAGAAGTTAGAGCGATTTGAAACCTGCAAGGCCAAGTGACGCTAGTTCAGATCTGGAAGGTGGAATGACTAAAGATGGAATGACTCCAGCCAGACCTGGAAGGTGGAATGACTCCAAGTAGAAAGTGCAGTAATTCAGACCTGGAAGGTGAAGTGACTCCTGTCGATTCACTAATAGATGGTGGAATGACGCCAATCATATCTGGAAGGTGGAGTGACTTGAAGTGTCAGATCTAATAAGTGGAATGACTCCAGCTGGAAGGTAGAGACACTTCAAGTGTTGTGATTCAGATGTGGAAGATGGAGCTACTCACAAAGATAAGCAGCAGCGTGAATAATAATTGACTTGCATAGGAGGTGCAAACGGCAATGAAGCAGTTTGCCAGCGTGATTAAAGTGCTTTTTTGTAAGTAAACTTGACTACTTATATCTTTTTAATTGCTGGATAAAATTAACCGAAAGTTGGTAGAAATATCAAGCAGTGATCAAAGTTAATGCGACAAAATTTTCATTGACAACGTTTGTTGCGTTTCGTAGTTATTGAAGAAATTCATTGGGTCCTTAACTTTTGAGACACGATGCAGAAGGTGAAGAGACTCAGACCTGGAAGGTGGAGTGGCTATCGGTGTTCCAGATGATCCCGGCTCCCTTGTCGTCAGTGGACAGCGGTTTGGTGAACTCGCGCGTTGATGCAGAGATCTTGCGCCGGTCCTTGTGGTAGGTGAGGTAGTCTTTGTTCTCCATCAGGTGGTAGATCACTTCCTCCACGTCCTCGTTGGCGTCCTTGAGCGGGTTGCGCTCGTAGCGCTCCAGCATCACCTGACCAGTGAGATCAACAGGTGATGGGAGAGTAGGGAGCAGGGGAGGGGGTAAGAAGGGGGTTAGGGAGCAAGGGGGAGGTATGTGACCCTTGTTGGTGTCCTTGAGCGCAATGTGCTCGTAGCGCTCCAGCAACACCGGAACAAATGGAGACCGCGTGTGAGTAACAAAGACTAGTACAGTCCGGCTCTGTGCAAGAGAGCCGGCACAGAACGGCTCCCCCTTCCTTCGTCACCTTTTACGACTCGCCCAGGGAGCTCTGGGCTGCAAACCAATTCTTTGTTCCCCAACCTACAGGGGGTGTCCATCTGGTGAAGAATTGATCCCCGGTGGGAAAAGATGGTGTCAAGAAAGAAGGAAACAAGGACAACGTTAAACAGGAACATAGAACATGAACCGATGATAGCCACATCACTTATCTTTTACCCATCGAGTCATCTACAGCATATCGGGAAACAGTATCTACAGCATATCCGGGAACGAAGAATTGGTTTGCAGCTCAGAGCTTCCCAGGCGTCTTGTAAAAATTGGGTAGTGATTCATTGGCTCCGAAGCACTGAATTAGACTGGCATAGTGCTGTAATCGAAACGTTTGTTTTACTCTCGAGCAACACATCCATATAATGCATTAATGTATGCTATATAGTCCAATGTGACTAAATACTAGACACACTCTAGAACGCGGCCTAGCTCATAAATTGATCAATCATTTAGTACTGAAGCCGGAAAGGTCAACGCCTTAGAGCATCAAACGTGGCATTGTTCCTACTGCAATAAAATTAGTAATAATAAAGGGCTTAGAGTCCGTTTCGGCATCTAGTGATGTCATCGGGGTCCTTGTTATAACACACAGCCACTAATCTACTCTAACCAGTGCGCGGTCGATAGACTGGTTAAAGTGAGCCGGGTCCCGCCGGATCTGAGACCCGGCACCTCATATTAGCGACACGCCACCTCAAATGTGAGAAATCGCTAGAAATGCCTTCTAGAGATGACCCAGGGACGCTTGGGTGTGACTCTCTTCCTTCGGTGACCGGGGCCGCTAAGCCACGGCAATAGAGGTGGGATTGGGCTGGCCAGGCTGCGTCAATGGTGCAGCCGTAGGTGCCTTCAGGTGCCAATTGCCTCTTTAAAGAAGCTGTGAAACTTGCCACAGAGCTGCAGAGCCACTCAGAGCCGCTCAAATATCCTACTAGAGGTTAAGCACTCCTAAAAATGGCTAAGAAAAAGCATTTATTTTGCCACTGTAACCAACCCGTAACATGGTACGCATTTTTTTTAAATATGGGACCCCCACCTCTTGCTTTCCACTTTAACCACTGTCTATAGATGGTCCTACCTCAATGGTTCAAGATGGTCTAAAGATAATCTATCGATGATCAATGGATGGTCTCACTAACACTGTCAATAGATGGTGTATAGATGATCTATCGATGATCTCACTCCCACGGTCAATAGATGGTCTATAGATGGTCTATAGATGATCTATCGATGATCTATCGATGATCTATCGATGGTCTCACTCCTACGGTCAATAGATGGTCTATAGATGATCTATAGATGATCTATCGATGGTCTCGCTCCCAAGGCCAATAGATGGTCTATAGATGATCTATAGATGATCTATCGATGCTCTCACTCCCAGGGCCAATAGATGATCTATAGATGGTCCAAAAACAGTCTATATCGATGACCTACAGATGATTCTACTCCACAGAAAAGAGATTTATAGTCCTACCTCGACGGTTAACCTACAACTGTCAACAGACGATCCTACCTCGATGGGTCTGTGCGAGGTCTCAGCCGGTCCAAACTTCTTCTGCCTCGGACCAAACTGGACGTATCTGTAGCGGAGGTAGTCGTCCCTCTGGAAGTACACCTGTGTCACACTGTCCATTGTTAGCGTCAGTGTTCACAGCGAGAAACAATCTCTCTCTTCACTGCTCTGCCAAATGGAAGTCTTTGATGTCCAAACCTTCCACCTTATAAAGTCTTAGGCCCTTCTCTTCATAACCGCATACGATTCCTTCCCAAGCAGGTCGTCTATCATTCCGATACTTGACCTTCCCGGTCCACTCTGACCCTCCATTCTTCCCTCCATCACCTCTTTCAACAAATCCGCTCATCTCATTACAGGTCAAATCCGTTTTTCTTTCTTCTGAGATGCAATAACTAACTAAAAAGCTGCATTTTTGTCATTTATTATGCTAATGTCCATGTTTTCACACCGGTTAGACGCTTTGCGCCCTGATGACGACTACTGGAGCTGGGCGTTTATGGCTGGATGCCTTTCCTGACGCCAACCAAATAAATAATTATATGCAGGTGGTTAGCATCTAGCGACACTTGTGTATTTAACAGCCTAGCTGGAGGGCTGTAACGCATGGTTTCATAGTTGTCGTCGCTGAGACTTGAACCCTGGTCTCTGGGATTTGCGCTCAAACTACACTACTACGCCATGGCGCCAGCGACAATATCTGCATTTAGTTTATCACTACGTTCCCTTCACATTCACTGTGTTCGCACGCAATACAATAGCTGGCACAGCGCAAGCAACAAGGAAAAACAAAAGAAGATTATTCTTCCAAAAGGCGTTGTGAACCAGTGAGTTACCTGACCTGTGTGAGAGAGAGCGGAGTCTCCTCGAGCTTGGCGAGCCCGTCCACTCGTGCATCCTCGTAGTAGAGCATCACGCGCTCAGACTCGGCCAAAGCCCCGCCCACGCGGTACTGGTGCTCTGTCAGTCAAACACATCCACACCCACTATGTACGGATGCTCTGTCAATCAAACATAGCCACACCCACTCTGTACTGGTGATCTGTAAATCAAACATAGCCACACCCACTCTGTACTAGTGCTCTGTCAATCAAACATAGCCACACCCACTCTGTACTGGTGCTCTGTAAATCAAACATAGCCACACCCACTCTGTACTAGTGCTCTGTCAAACACACATAACCACACCCACTCCGTACTGGTGCGCTGTCAATCAAATATAGGCATGCCCACAGCAAGGCATACTATAATTTAAGAGCGTAGTCCAAAAAAAATGTGGAGCCCATAGGAACAAAATGTGAGGTGTGTAGTACTTTTGGAAGGAAAAGGCAAGTTTAAGGAAAAACCATTAAGCTTAAGAGTGGATTCTGTAGTCGTTCCTTTGTTCCCACCTTTACCGTTGGCTTAGCTAAGGAGACAATTTCACGGCAGGTCTTAACGGCCGTTCAAAACAACTCTTTGCTTAGGTAATTTGAATTCAAAGATTTAGAGCAAAATAACTTTCTGTTTAACCTGAATTCAAATTAGACTCATTTCTCGTGAAAATTGTAAGTTTATTTCTTACAGATAAATATTATTGCGAGTATTTTCGGATGGCAGTGAAGGGCTGCCGTTAACTTCCGTTCCTTAGCGAGAACTTTGCTTAGCCGGGCGTAGAGGTGCGTCTATAGAATCCACCCTAAGGGTCTAATCACACCAATGTGTGGAGACCATAGAGCTGGATGTGGAGCCCACATGCAAAAAGGTAATGTGTACAAAGATGAATGGTTACAATGATCTTCATTTGTTAATATAAACAATGACTGTTAAGTAGAGGTCAGCACGACCTTTCGTAGTCGGCAGCGGCGCACCGGGTGTTTTCGATCAGCGGCGGCAGCGCGGCGACCAATTAAACTCGGCGGCGGCGACACATGAACAATCTCGATGACGTCGGCGTTAGGTCATTAAAATAGCCCCCTCCCTCAAAAAAAATACAAAACGTGCCCTTTTTGTACGCGATGAATGCCCTTTTTATATATAATTTGTGCCCTTTTTGTTCAGTGCCCCCCTGCCTATGGAAGCTTCCGGCGTCCCCGATAGCATGCCACTCGATACTGATGCTCTGTCAATCAAAGATAGCCCTGCCCACCACCCTACATACCAGAGCCAACAATAGAACCTAGCTGCCTTACATACTAGCCAATAGCAGAAGACCTTGCTGCCCTAGATACCTGTTAATAGTAAACTACATGTCCTACGTATACCAGAAAATAGTAGAAGACTAGCCCTAGATACGAGCCAATTGTAGAACACCTGGCTGCCCTTGATGCCAGCCAATAGTAAAACACCTGACCCAGATCTCATTCAATGAGGAGTGAGCATGCCCCTGATATGCTTGATGCGATCCTTAGCAAAAGTTCAGGTTTCAGATGCTAGTTGTCAGTTAAACACTGCCCAAAAGAAAAGCCAATAGCAGAAGACCCGTCCTACATACCAGCAAATAGACCTGACCTAGATCTCATCCAATGAGAAGCGAGCATACCCCTGAGGTGCTTGGCGCGTCCCTTGGAGAAGGTCTCAGTGATCCAGCCTGTGCTGTAGTTGGTCAGTCTCTGCTGCAGCTTGTCCGCTCTGTTCGCATACTCCTCCCTCACCTCTACCAGGTTGGTCCCTGGACACCAGTAATTAGGTCAACAGAAACTGGGTCAACCATAACGAGGTCAAATAACAGCTTGTCCACTCTGTTGACGTACTCCTCCCTCACCTCTACTACATTGGTCACTGGACCAATAGCAAAATAGGTCAGCAGTAACTAGGTCAACCAATAGTTTGTCAGCTCTGTTGCGTTAACCACCTCTATCAGGTTAGTCCCTGGATCAATAGAAAAATAGGTCAACGGTAACTGAACTGGGTGAACACCAACTACGTCAGCAGTAACTAGGTCACCAAACAGTTGGATATGTTGGCATACTACCGTCTCATCTCCACTAGACCTGTTCCTCGACCAGTAGGACACTAGGCCAATCAAAACTAGGTCAACAGTAACAGTGAAGGTCTGAAACTTGTTTGCATTTGGACATTAAACTGAGACAAGTATCAATCACTAGTAGGATAGTCATACAGATATGAATATTATTATATTGGTAATGATACGTATGGTACCGTGACACAGACGAGTCTATCACTGATCTTCACTTCAACTTCAACTTAATATCACTAAACTAATATCCGTATCTACCATTGCGAGTTAACCTTGAGTTGATCAATCGGCGAGTTGAGCGTGACCGTTGTCAATCTTATATGCTTAGTGTGACGTCAAGCAATCCGCCGATTGAGTCCACTCGAGGTTAACTCTCAATGGTGAATACCAATATAAGAAAAATATGAACCACTAGCACAATATTCATACTGACGTATGGTACCGTGACACAGACGAGTCTATCACTGATACACACAGATACAAGGCAGTGACACAGACTAGTCTATCACTGATGTATACACCGACACAAAGCAGTGACACAGACTAGTCCATCACTGATATACACACAGATACAAGGCAGTGACACAGACTAGTCCATCACTGATAGACACACAGATACAAGGCAGTGACACAGACTATAAACTCACACTTGAAATCCTCATATAGATAGGCCGGACAACAGTTTATCACCGATACCGGGATACAAGACAGTGACACAGGCTACTGACGCACATTTGAGGTCCTTGTACACAGAGAGGCAGGACACCAGTCTAATCCTGCTAAATATGTAAATAAAGCGGTGACACAGGCTAAAGTTGCACATTTAAGATTCTCATATGTAGAGAGGCAGAACACCAGTCTATCACTGATATATATATATACACAAAGCAGTGATACAGACTACAGATTCACAATTGAGATCTTCTTATATAGAGAGGCGAGACACTAGTCTATCGCTGATACAGGGATACAAGGCAGTGACACAGACTAACTAGTACGTACACTTGAGATCCTTGTAAATAGAGGCGAGACACCAAGCTAACACTGATAGATATAAACACAAAACAGTGCCACAGACTCACACTTGAGATCGTCGTATATGGAGAGGCGGGACACCAGTCCGTCCTTGAGCAGGTAGGGAGCAAATATCTCGTGCTTGGTGCGCTTGTAGTACGTCAGCTTCTTGCCCCCCGGGCAGCGCTTCTCAAAGTCTGCACCAATCGCATTTATTGCTATTTAACACCAGTTTTGACACCCAAAGGAGCTCTAGGGGCGTCACATACTAAGGTCTATCAAGTTATTTTAATATAAAAAAGTTAAAATCAATAAGTTACTGGGTTTTAAATAATCATAGAAAAAAAATGACGTCACAACTTAATCAGATCGCCTAAATCAGACCGAAGATATTCAATAACTCGCTATTAATGGCGATTCTAAAAAAGACCTGAGATCATTTAAATAACTCTCTATAGAACAATTGGCCCTAAGACAGTCGGTTTCCTAATACTGAATACCGAATCGGTATTAGGGATAATCCTATCGATACCAAATTGCTAACTAGCAAACCTTAACCACAATGCAAACGTGACCCTAACCCAACCCAAATCCCAACCTGCGGGAGAGAGGACGATGGTTTGGGTCCAGGAGGGAGGCAGGTCCATGTGCTTCTCAATGTCCTCCTCCTTCTGTCACCATCAACATGCAACACACGCTATATTAGGACTCCTTGCACCTGGGGAACAAAGAAATGCTCTGCAGCCCAGAGCTCCTCAGGCGAGTCGCAAGAGGTGACTAAAGATGGAGGAGCAGTTCTTTGCTTGGCCCCGAGGCACTGAACCGGACTGTAATGTTCTTTGTTTGCGGACCATACGCTTCAAAAACACATAGCCCATATATTGGGGAATGGGGATTATTAGTTGCTCTCGGGAGGATGCTATATGTGTCATCATCATCATCACGCGTGCTGACCTACAACTCTGCTTTCGTGGTTGTGCTCTAGCGGGCCGGATGTTCTCTTTATTTATTTTCGTTGTTTCTGTACTTTGCCTGTCTGCTGCCTTGATGGTGGATAAAGATTCATATATTAGTTTTTGAAACTAAATTTGTCTGCATTATTGAATTGAGTGTGCTTCGTTAGGCTGGAGTGGATGCTTTCCTAAGCAGTCGCAAAGTCACAAAGTTACCAAGTCACAAAGTCGCCAAGTCACATAGTCGCAAAGTTCATTTTAACTAAAAAAACCCACTAGGGGTGAAATACACAAAAATACAATGGAACTGTACAAACTCAAAATGTAACTTGTATCAATTTAAGGATATTGGATCATAGCGCACCAATAGCAGTGCACTTAATCCCCCAAAAAACTATAAATACTCTTACCCCAATCAATACTTGCAACACGCCAAACCCCAACTGTACAATTAAGTGGGGCGTACCTCCTCCTCCTCCTCATCCTCAAAGTGGTCCCCCCTGAAGTCAATGTGCTTGCCGCCGCCCATGCGCTCCGACCCCTTGCCCTTTGACCCGCGTCCTGATTGGCCGGGCAGCAGCAGCAGTGACTTGTCATTGGACGGGAACATGTACTCCCAGAGCGCGCAGTCACCGAGGTCATAGCGCAGGCCCTGCGTACAGCACAACAAAATAAAAAAAAAATAAAAAAAATAATTATCGGACAACTTTAAAAGCGCCGTCACACGACCGAAGTCATCCCAAGGGCGCTGCACACAATCCAATATTACAACCTTAACCCTAAATATAACCCTAACCCAGGCGCACAGCCAATTATAAAATAATAGTTATAGTAGTTAGGTGCTGTGGTGTAGTGGTTAAGGCGTTGGATATCGAGTCCAGAGGGCCTGGGTTCGAGTCCCTGCGCCAGCAACTATGAAACCATGCATTACAGGCCCTTCAGCGCGGCTGTTAAACACACAAGTGTCGCTAGCTGATAATCATCGTCCAGAGTAATTTATTATTCTGGTTGGCGACAGAAAGAGCATCCGGCCACGAACCATGATCACCAACCTCATCCTCACCTCAATCCAAACTCTGATCTCGACCCTCGCCCTAACATGGACCTACTCCCACAGAGGGCAGTCAGAGACTGACTGAAGAAAGACTTCTAGTATTTTAAATATTTCTTCTCAATGCCATTTACATAAACAAAACATGAACACAGCAGGACATGGTTATGTTCTTCTTCTTTTGGTCCGTCCGTCAGCTCTGAGAGTGATGATGGGGCCGAATGAGCTTTCTCCAAGCATCCCTGTCAGACATCGCCCTTATGACACTGTTCATTGACATGCCCTTCTGTTCTAGGTTATGTTATGACAGATTACGGTAAAAGAGGGCAAGGCTACGATAGTTCACAAGGAGTATCGTTATAAAGGGTTATAGAGGGTTATAGAGTATCATTGATGGGTATCAGAATAGAGGGTCATGGAAGGTCATAGAGGGATACAGAGCGTTACAGAGGATCGTAGGTAAGTAGGCCTACGGCGATGCCGTTGGCGCAATCCTGCATGTTGGCCCAGTAGTTGCGGTGGTTCCACACGGACTCCAGTCCGAGGTAGAGCTCCGTGTCAAGCGCGTGACTCAGACCGGTCGTCGGCTCGATGAAGAAACCCTCCGCCACTTCTCTCTTACCGGCGAGCACCAGGACCCACGAGTGGACCCTCAGGCCGTACAGGGGGTCCACTGGGGGCAGCTCTGAGACCTGTAGAGATCACAGAGAGTTTAAAGAGCACAGAGAGCATAGAGAAATAATACTATTAATATCCAAGCCAATTTTCTATAGCGCCAATACAAATCCAGGGACTAACCTAGGGCGCTTTATAATCCAAAAGTAAAAAAGAGATCATGACGCTATGAAACATATTGGAGACAGCACTGAGACCTGGAATCATAGTGACTGCAGAGATCGTAGAGAGCATAGAGAAATGAGAAAACATAGAACAGAGAAAACATAGAACAGCGAACATAGAACATAATGCTGACCATTGGCCTTAAACCATAGAGCTTTTGATCATAGATATAAACGGTAGAGCTGTGGAACATAGATACATGGCTAGAGATTTGAGGAACATGTGTACTTCACAAAACTATTAAAGGGCTGGTTTCTCCAACACGGATTTAATGGTGATTCAGGATTTAGCCTACCTAATTTACCTAGATTGTTTCAGCTGCCCCCAGAGCCCGAGCCTAGAGGTGGGTTAAATCCTGAACCACCATTGAATCCGTGTTGGAGAAACCGGCCCTACATTCCGATAGTCAATCTGGTGGTCAGTGCCTCTGGGCCAAGCAAAACACCGCTCCTCTTTCTTTAGTTGCCACTTGAGACTCGCCTGGGGCTGCAGATCTCTTCTATGTTTACCCCAGTCTGTAGGCGATCATGGTCCACAGAGTTATGAACTAAAGAGCTATACTCCAACGTTCACAGGCTGCTATGATTCGCAGTACAATCGAGCGATTTACACTTTGCAGACAGCAACAACCCAGAGAACGATGACCTTAAACTACAACTTCTGTGTTTGTACTTAACAAGGAGGCTAAAAGTTAGCATTGAAATTTGGGATTAGGTATTCATTAATGTCTAACAATGCATCAAGGCAGTGCAGACAGACAAAGCAGGCAGACACACACACACACACACACATACAGACAGACCAGACATACATAAGGACAGACAAACAGACCCGTATGCGCTCGTCCTCAATAGCCTTGATCATGTCCTGCTGGTCCTTGATCTGCTGCAGTCGCTTCATCTCCTGCTTCAACTCAAACTTGGACGTGAGGTCCTTGGGAGGACGCACCGTGTACTTCCTCTGTACAGGAGGCTCGGGCTCTGGGGGCGGCTGAAACAATGTAGGTCACGACGTAATTAGGTCAACCTTAGAGCTTGCTCTAGTCATTAGGCTCTGGGGGCGGCCGTAGCAAATGTAGATAACGCGGAAGTAGGTCAACCCTGGGCTCGTTACAGACATTGAGCTTTAGGGGCGGCAGTAACCAATGTAGATCATTCTTGCAAGCAGGTCAACCCTGTATGTCGTATGTTTGGTGTAGTAGAGATAAGGCTAGGTTTAGGCTGGCTAGATCACTACACCGCAGCGAGGCGCTGTGGTGTAGTGGTTAAGGTGTCAAACTTTAAGTCCAGAGGACCTGGGTTCAAGTCCAAGCGCCGGCAACTATGAAACCATGCGTTACAGGCCCTTCAGCAAGGCTGTTAAACGCGCAAGTGTCGCTAGCTGCTAACTCCGTGCTAGATAGTTATTTATCTGGTTGGCGTCAGGAAGGGCACCCGGCCGTAAAAATCCAGCTCCAGCAGTCCTGATCAGGATGGGCGAAAACGTGTAAACCTGTGTGAAAACATGGACATTAACAGATTGCATGATAAAAAGGAGGTTGTTTAGTTTTAGGTTGGCTAAATGATTACCGGAGGTTTGATAATGAGCAAGAGAGAAAATGCAAAAAAATATATCATTCGTTTTATTTGTTTTATTCTGTTTCATCCAGTAGGGTTAGCGTTAGGGTAGGGTTGCGGTTAGGGCTGTGAGGGGTTTTACCGGAGGTTTGATGTTGAGCAGTGGACAGATGTCGTACGTTTGGTCGAGGAGACACGTCTCACGTCCACTGTACCCACTCACGACGTACGCGTCGTACCCCGCGCCTATGAGGAGCGAGGCGAGCAGGGTGCTGTACTCGAAGCAGTGTCCTCTCTGCAGCTGCAGCACTGTGGATGGAGCGTAGAGGCGCGGAGGCTGTATTGACAGACACACACACACACATACAGGCAAACATACAGGCACACACGCATACAGGCAAACATACACACAGACAAGCACACATACACACACAAATAGACACACATTTAGGCACACATACAGACAGCTACACATAAACACACAGGCAGACACACCAGCGCATGAGCTATTACCACATACAAAGTCTAACTAAACTAACTGCGTTTTTGATGTCTATGATGTTATTGTACGTGCTTTAACACAGGTTAGACCTTATGCGCCCTGATGAGGACTGCTAGGGCTGAGTTTTTACAGCCAGATGCCTTCCTGACTCCAACTAAATAAATAATTATCTGGCATTATTCAGCAAATGGGTGCATTAGATAGGAAGTACAAAAACAAATCAAGAACTGTAGATTACTAAGACAGATTTAGGCAAAATGAAGAAGGAGAAGAAGAGACCAGTTCGTGCTCGGGGTCGATGGGGACATAGTTGAGGTAGTCGGCGACGAACTGAGCCGCGCCCTCCCATTGGTAGAGGGGCTTGAAGGGGAGCTCCACCGGGTGCATGGTTGTACAGACAAACTTCTACACACACACACAGGCACATACACACATACACACACCCTCTCACTAATAAAGAAGCTTGAAGGGGGATTCTACGGTAACCGGGCGCACAGTCGTACAGACAAACTTCCACACACACGCACAAACGAAACATCAGATAGACACAGAGACACAGCAGAATCCTCTGTTTTACATCCACGCCATCGATCACGGCTAAGGCCCCAAGAAAAATCATCGATAGCGTCTTTTGCATTGTTTCTATTTCTCGCATATTTGGCATTTTTTCCGATTTCTCGCAAAAAATTGTGTTTTTTTCTATTACCCGCATTTATTAAGATCGCATATTTTGCGATTTTGTTTCATATTTCTGCACAAATTATCATTCTTGCCTTGTAAAAATTCTTTGGGGTCAGCTTTCTTTGAATAATAAAGTGACAACTTAGTACGTCGTACCTACCTTCGTTGGATAAAATCAGTTTCAACGACTGGTATTCTATGTATTAGCAGCAACTTAAAGAAACATTTTAAGGTCAGAGCTTAATATTGCATCATATTATCACAAATTAGCTCTTATTATAATGCAAATAACAAGAACTTAACATTGCATTCGTATTGAATGATATTGCAAAGTTGTCATAATTTCTACAAAAAAAGCCGCATTTGCCGCGCATTAAATCGCATTCTTTCCCAAACCTTGCCGCTTATTTCTCCAAATTTTTCCGCATTTTTCTGGGGGCCTTAATCACGGCGCCAACTGGCTTCCCATATGCCATTAACCTGGACTCCGCTCTAAGCTTCCTGGTTCACCTCGGCTCCATCCAAATCCTTGCCAATAGGTACACTCTGCATACCCGACACTAACTTTTTGATTCAATTTATTTTCTGCCGATTAAACATCATCCAGAAAATATCCATCCTGAACGACTGATTAACCTTTGAACTGCCCTAATTACCATCACTCCTAGAGAAGAGCGGTTGACCTCTGACCTGCCCCACTTACCTTGACGCTCAGTTCTTCAAAAGGACAGAGCAGGAGAGGCTTCCTGTCCCGGTACAGATGATGTACTGACAAGAGAGTTAACCTTTGCCCTGGCCTAATTACAGTCAACCTCTGATCTGCCCCACTTACCTCCACTTTTAGTGAACAGACGTTAACCTTTGACCTGACCTTCTTACCTTCACTCAAAGCTCGTTGATTGGAGAATACCATTTGACCTGACACACTTAGGATCCACTTCCAGCTCATTCTTTATACCTCATTGGTTTTGCTGCGTTATAGTACAAAAAAATGCTAAAAGACGTTTCAAAATAGCGCCATCATGCTAATGCATTTTAACTAAAATATCCGACAAGAGGTTTAATCTTGTACGCTTCAAACACCTTTTTTCACAAACCTTGTATTCCTTAACTATATAAGCAAATCGCTAGAACAGCCTTTTAGAGATGACCCAGGAACGCAAATTCTCCAAGTCTTAAAGTCTCAAAGCCCCAAAGCAGCTTTTGCAAATCCACAAAGCGGCTTTAGCAAAGCTGCAAAATGCATTTAAACTAAAATATCAAACTAGGGGTTAACCTCTTATCATCATCCTTAAGCAAGGCATATCTTTGACCTGACCTAGTTACAGTTAACCTTTGCCCTGCCCCACATACATCCACTCCTAGAGAAGAGAGCTTGACGTTTGATCTGCCCCACTTACCTCGACGCCCAGTTCGTTGAGAGGACAGAGCAGAAGAGGCTTCCTGTCCCGGTACAGGTGGATGTACTGACGCCGATAGTTGTCGGCGTACATGAGAACGAGCTTCTCTCGCGCAGTGTTCTGTCTGTAGCTCTCAGGGAAGTCCGTCGGACTAAACATTTCCTCCAGATGGCTGCACCAGCAACAAGCTCCAGTGTTACCACTCACTGTGGTCTTCCACAAGATCAATCGTTTTTTAATTGAACATGGGATGATTGTCTTAGTGCTATCACTAGACTTCTGTGAATATTTGTGATGAAATAGCAGATTTTACATCTCAGCATCACCCCAGTTGAATATGTACTATTAATTAATCACAACACGTTGTTGTTCCGCATTATAAAGCATAGCCAGGGGGACCAGAAAACGGTTAGATACCGTATGTATAACGAACATGGTGAAGAAAGGGAGACTGAGGTGGTTTGGACACGTGAAACGCATGAATGACGAAGACTTAGTATCCGCATGTTGAATGGTCACGTGCAACGTTCATTAGTCACAACACGCTGTTGTTCCCCATTATAAAGAATAGCCAGGGGGACCACGCCAATTTGCCGAAAATAAAATGCAACCAATTTGAAAATAGATTAACAAGAAAATTTGATCGTTTTGCTGCTATGGGATTTCGACGTAGTTTGAAAAGGAAAGCAACACATCATACTACAAGCTATGTACACGACGGTTAGCAAGCTAGGGTTGGGGCTTCGTTTGGGTTAGGGCCACGTCAGCGTTCGGCCATGGTTTATTTAGGGCTAGATTTGGGATTAAAGTTCCACTTCACATTTTCTGCAATTAGGGCGCCACATGAAAATTGTTTTCGGCAATTCGGTCATATTTGTCTAAATGCTTAATAGGCATTGTGACGGCAATAGGCATTCGAATAGGGCCGAATAGGCCTTCGGCGTTTTATGTATATACAATGGATTATAATACACATAGGCGAATAGGCAAAGGCATCGATTATGCAATACGGCCGAATAGGCATTCGGACAGCAATTCAGTTATCAGCAAATCAGACCAGGCCCCTGTTAACTTTAAGCCTAAAATTAATCCTAAAAAAGATTTGAAAAAATTAAATCCAAACGCCGACCACCGTGACGTCATCATTTGATTCATTGCGAGTGGCGACGTGGCGGTGCAGAGTTTAAAATAACGAAGACTAAAATTTGCTGAATATTTTCTTACGAACTTCTTACGACAAAAAGTTTCCCAAAAAGTTTTGAGTAACAGGCCCCAGGTCCCTAAAACTTCATAACTCCAATGCAGCCTTCACATTAATTCAACAGTCACGTGTCACATAAATGGGTCATAACCACAGAACTACAAGCCTAGAATGCGCATGCATTAGCTGCACAATATCGCAGAAAGAAGCATTTTTTGCTAAAAACAGAAGTTGATTTGAATTAGGGACAACAGTGTTTAGTTATTGCGATTGAATGTGAAGGGGTCATGACCCTGTCAATCAATCGTTGACGGTAATTGGTTTGTCCCGCGGGACAAGCCCCTCCCCCTTCATCCTCATACGTCCTTCATTCTACGGGCTATAGTGACGGGCCGGTCATGACACGATGCGTTGTCGCTAAACTTGCCAGGGGCCAGGGCAGCGAGCCAGGGGCAGGGTAGCATGCCAGGGGCAGTGCAGCGAGCCAGGGGCAGTGTAGCGAGCCAGGGGCAGGGTGCGAGTACTCACGCGTTCTTGGCCGCGCTGATGCGCTCGAGCTGTGCCATCAGGGTCTGTGCACCTGCGCTCGGCTCCTGATGGAGACTCTCTTCGGTGTCCTGCCCCACCTCTGTGCTCGCCAACGACGTGCCCTCATTGTCCTCGTTATCCCCCATGTCCGTGTCCCTTTGGGGGGCACCCTCTGCTCCCTCAGGGTGCGTGGCACGTCGATCCCCCTCGAGGAAGGAAGCGGCCTGTTCCTCAGCCCCCTCCTCTTTGTCGTGGGTGTCACCGTCCGCCTCCGCCTCGTCGGGTGGCGCAGCGTTCGCTTCGGGGGTCTCAGGGGCGGTGTCAATCGCAGGCGTGGCGTCCACACCCTCTCCTATCAAGTCAAGTCAAAATTTAAGTTATTGTTTGGAAACGACAACATTAACGCAGCGTTATGGTTAACAACTCAGGGTTAGGGCCCCAATAGGTCTAGCAAGTTAGGGTTAGGGCTGCGTCTTCTTTTTTCTTCTTCTTGAATCTTTTGAGTCCATAATCTTTTGAGTTCCTGTGACGTCACTAGCTATAGGACTGTGGAGATCAGGATTCTGAACAATATTCTGAAGCTAATGTGAACTGAAGCCGTGGCGGTGCTAGCCGACTCCTTTTCGGAGACTCGACTGGCCCCACTCAACTGGCATAAGCGTTAGGGCGGAGGGTTTAGTGCAGGATTACATTGGATTACCGTTAATTTCCTAACCCCAGTACCTGCGTGGCTGTTGTCCTTTCTCAACAATAACCGTTGCTCTACCTCGATTTGAGTGTGAATTAACATTGGTCCGAATTACTAGTCAGAATTAGCCAATGAGAGCATTCAATAGATTACTCCCATGAAGTCCCATTGGTTAATTTGCACTAAGAAACAAAATCGCACCTAATTTGCACTCAAAACGAGGTCGAGCAACCACCCATAATAATAATAGTAATCATTGTAAATACGAAATCATATGGCGCACTCTGTCTCGCGCCAGTGTTTCATCAACGAAAGAACCTTCAGGTCTCAACAGAGCAGACGGCAAGCGCCCTGACGGGCTCACCCTCATTCCTTGGCAGAGGGGCAAGAATCACATCTGGGACGTGACCGCAACTGACACTGGCTGTGTCATACTTCCCCACAATCGCTCGGGTAATGGGAAGTGCCGCCGAGGGCACAGCAGAGAGAAAGGAAGCAAAGTAGGTCAAGCTTGCAAAGACCTACACTTGCGTCCCCATTGCACTTGAAACCATCGAACCCATGAACTCCAAGGCGCTGGTGCTTCTTGCCAAGCTTGGTCGCCGCATCGCCGTAATCACTGGGGATCCCCGCGAGGGCGCGTTCTTGTTTCAGCGCCCCTCAGTTGCCATCCAGCGTTTTAATTGTGTATGCTTCAAGGACACTTTTATCTCACCATCTGATTCCGAGGGCTATTCGTCTCAAAGCAAAACGTTTACACCAATTTTTATAAGTCCCTCGGGTACGCAGCATCGAGGGCAAAAGAAAAAAAAATTATGAATATCTTTTATTCAATCAGAAGAGCAGAGAAAAACAAATGCACATACATGCACAGAAAAATCAAATAACAAACCAGAAAGATAAAAAAATTTTAAGTAAGCGCACATATGCTATCAATAATATATATCAATAATGTTAATTTAGTATAAATCTATTATTATTACTAGGCAATATTAATAGACTATTGTTTCTAGAGCGTTTGTTCCTAGATTGTTCCTAGACAATTCCTAGACGGAATTGTTTTTATCGCAAGCCTATCCTTTACAATGCCTGTTTTATCGCCTGGGAAAGGAGTACCAGGTAAAAAATTAAAAACTATTTGCGCAATGAAACCGCAACTAAATTAATTGCTGGCACACATATCCTGACAGGTTACCAGTGAGGTTATCTATATGCTGGTCACGTAACTGACTTTCCGCCTCAGGGGTGGCGCCTCCCGCGTCATCGGGGGAGCTCTGAGCCCCTACCTCGTCGTCCCCCTCCGTCATTTTTGCGAGAAATTATCGAATTTTAAAATTGAGAATTTGAGATTTTGAAGTTTGTTCGTCGGATTTCAGTCACTGACAAACTGTTTTCTATTAATATATCAATTAAACAAAGCAATAAAATTATATTTCTTTGTCATAAAACCGTTGATTGGTACATAATTCTGCATTTGAGGTCAAATATTATTTTATTACACGAGTTATATTAAAAAATTTGAAGCACAGCGCCTTTTAAATAGTTAATAATTAGTGAAACAACTTTGAAAATATTTGTGTTAAGCTATCACCAGGAAAGTGTTGCTAGGCAACTGAAACTTTTGCACAGCAACGTAGTATGTGTCGAAACCGAAAGACAAGCATTAGCCAATCATATGTTTCAGTTTGACAGTTCAGCAGCCAATCGCACGCCCTGCTAAATAAGGTCCGCGTTAGTAACGAAGACTATAATAATAACAGAATAAAAATACGGGTCTGTGTAAGCAGGCCGCCACAGAACCGCTCCCCCTTCTTATCACAAGGCTATGTTAACGTGATTGATTGCTCTTTAGTTGAGATGCTAAACGTTCGAAAGGTTTCATTAAAAAATGTTTTCGGTGCACACCTGCAAGTAATAAAACTAAACTAATTCTTCTCCATTAGGGTGGAGTGCAGAAGTCTAGTTATACACCGTGGTTCAATAAAAAGTAAGCCAGAATGTTTATTTAATACATATATAATTTACCCGATCTTATCTTGAAGATGTCTTAAATATTTTCTGAGGAAATTTCTCGGTAATTTGTGGTTGA